>MU266428.1:0-95176 GCA_021014945.1 Leucogyrophana mollusca | reverse complement strand
ACGCGAGCCACCATCGACCACGCTCGAAGCCGTGGTGCGGGTGTCCCGACCCCTCCCTCGCTCGAGGAATCCCTCTCCGGCGCAGCGCCGGCCTCTCTGTTTGGGGACAACCCCCTCATCCAGCGAGCGGCAGAAGGCGCCGTAGTTGCGGGATCGGCGTCCACGCTGGGCGGTGCAGGCGCACCTCCCCAGCCTGCGTCCATATCCTTTGGGAATGCGGGCGCCCCCGCAAACCCTTCGGCAACGGGTAACCTAGCGGGGAGCTCGGGAAACGCGCCCGACGTGGTACCAGCCATATCGGCTGAGGGCGAAGGCCCCATGATGGTCGAGCCCAGCGGCAACGCCGCTATACAACCAGAACACAGCGGCAACGCCGCTATACAAACGCACACCCGCGATGACGCGGGAGACGCAATAATCCCTGATGAGTAAGGGGATTCGTCCACAATCAACGGTACCGTTGATGCCTCGAGCGCGGCCTACTATTGTAGGTCTGGTTATCCTATATCACGACAAGTCGGCAATGGCTGGCTATAGCCCCATCGACGTCTCGTCGATTATACCCTACCGTCGACACTACGTCGACGGCTTACATTCCTTTTAATAGGCAATCGCCTATTCACGTTCATTCAAACATTTCTGTTTGTCATTTACATTGATACTTACTGTACCTATTAATGAGCCGTTGGTTGCTCATGTGCGGGGGGGTGTAAGGCACAGCCACATCAGTGGCATATAAATAGTGATTAAGTAATTATATACAACATCTTTTACACTACATACATACACCATTGGAATAGACACTTGGTCACGTTCCTCGGTGTGAAGTAAGTAGAGAGTCAATTGACTCTACAGTAAGAGAACCTTACACTCCATTTGCGACATTTTTGCGGCTTGTGGCTGAAAAGATGGAGACTCGGGTGTCATTGCTGTCCGATATTGGATACGTACCCTCTTATAAGCCAAAGAACCCAAAACCAGTTCCGAAACTGCTGGAAGATGAGGAGAGCTGGACCAAGTTGGTGGCAGACGTGAATGAGTACATCAGTTCCTCAAAAGCGAAGAAGAAAGGAGCTGGGGTTGTCAAGGCATTCACCGTCACGATTTTCGACACTTCGCAGGGTACCAGTGGTGATAAGGTGGGCGGAAAGGTACATCTGTTGACTTGCAAACATGACAGAAAGCTGAGATATTCATTAGAGTGCGAAGAAGAAGCAAGACGAGGGAAAACCTGCGTTGCTGATGACGACAGAAGAGCAAAAGGAGAGGGATGCATTGAGGAACATTGAAGCAGAGCATCACTGTCAAGAGCACAAGAAGCCATGCTATGTTCTCAAAGACGGTGAACATTATCATTATACTTATCCAGATCTTGCAAAGTGGGCGAGGCTATTGGTGTGTTTTGGTCCCATGAAAACCTGAAAAGGGACTCACGAGAACAAATTTATCAGGCAAAGGGACATGCAACCGTGAAAACCCCACCCGAAGAGCTCAATCTCGCGGATGGGCATGTGACACAGCGGCAAGTCAAGGGAAAAGCCAATGCAGCCAAGGCAAATCCCGAAGCTCCTGGATCTCCATGGGCAGCCCAGGCCCAGGCCACTCAGCAAATGATGGCGGCGGCAGCTCCTTTCATGTTTGGACTCCCCCCGATGATGAATGCCTGGGCTATGATGCAGATGCAGAATGGTCAGGCAGCAATGAGCCCACAAAAGGCTTCATCGAGCTCGGGTGACACTGCCACCTTGGCGGTGCCTACAAGTGGCCAGAAGCGCACCTTTGAAATCGCAGCCACGGTGGATTACCCAGACGTCAAGACGTGGCTGGTGTCTATTGACTCCGATCCTGTTCATGGTCGACAGGGACTCAATTTCGCACAGTATGGCTCTAGCTTGGAGGACAATGGAATTCTTGACCTCACTGATCTCATCTACCTTAGTTCAGAGAAGTTGCAGGAGCTCACAGGAATGAAGTTCGGGATTGCCAATCGCTTGCTTCGGTATGCTGATGAAGATAACAATGGCCTTGTTTCGAAGGCAAAGTTACCTCGCATTGACTAATTCTAACTCTGGTGATTCGAATACCAGCCACAATTGTTACATTCGAATAATTAGTTTATAGTACATAGCAGTTAAACAGTTTTTCATAGATACCCACAATGATGAAAGAATCCTCGTGCATCATCTGGCGTGATCGAAAAAGCTGCATCATACAAGTGCAGGTAAACATACATGTCGTCAGCTGCTGGATCGACATCTGTGCGGCCAAGGGTGCCATCTCGACGAACAAAAGCTTTGATGGCAGAGAAAGCAAGCTCGATTGGGTTGTAATCAGGTGAATAAGGGGGGAGATAGAGAACTCGCATTCCTCTACAGACACTATCTCTCATTAGATGCACCCGAAGATAGTCAAGGTGCTTACCTTTCTTCGATGAGTTGCTGAATGCTTGGATCCTTGTGGATACGAGCATTGTCCATGATTATCACAGAACACAGGGCCGGAAATGGCTGCATTCGATCAAGAAGTCCCTCGATGAAGTCACGAAATCGTGCTGTCGTAAATGAGCCCTCCACGAGACTCGCATGAATGATCCCGTCAATGGAGAGTGCCGGCAACAGAGAGTACCTGATAATTCACCTGAATATATCTCTTGTTTCGGAATGATTGTACCCATACCTTCTACCTCGGACAAAAAAACACTGCCTGATGGCACGCTGCCCAGACAATGCCCAGGCATGCCCTCGAATTGCAGTGCGTCGATCGAATGAACTTTCATCTACAAAAACTGTTTGTTCGGCACTGTATTGTGAGCCATACTGATACCGAAAATCCGCGCGCTTCATTTCACTGCGCTCTAAAGCTGCACGGGTCAACTGTGATACCGTCAAAGGCTGTGGGATCCAGAATGTTGTTTATACTTGCCTTCTTGATTGTGAATCCACTACGTCTGAGCGCCCGCCAAATAGTTGACTGGCTGACTTCTACCCCACATCTGTCCTCGAGTAGCTCTTGTAACTCGTCAAGGTAACGGTCTGGACTGTGCTGTATAGTACCTCGTAAAAACTGTACAGGATGAGCATGTGTCCCGGAACCACAAGCCTTGTATTACTTACTCTAACATCTTGAACAGTCAGACTTCTCTTGAGCCCTCGTAAGTCTGCAGCGAGATGTTCCCGAGCAACCGTTCCCTTGCGCCTGTAGTCGGCCAGTATGCGCTCCACTGTCCGACGTCTGCAGCCAGTGAATTCAACGATGTTGTCGATATCCCAGAGTCTTGCCATGTTGAGAATGGCACCACGTAGATCGTCAGAGAGCGCTTTCCCTCGAGCCATTGTACAAAGAAGTATCGAGATCGCGGCTGTGGTTGTAATGGCACAAGAAAGAGTGGGAAAACACCTTTGGAGCAGCCGAAAGCTCGCTACAGTATGTCCATTGTACAATTATCAATGGGGCTCAATTCTTATGGTGTCCATGATGAATTCGAGAGTAGTTACATTTTTTTTAAACCGCTCGTTATCCTGCAATGGCCTGTAGATGTGGGAGTAGGAGGATCTTCCGGGGGATTTTCGTATCACAGCAAACACCCGTTGTTTTGGTGGGGCAACCTAGCTTCGAAAAAAAGAGTGCACGCCGTTCAAGATTTGGCGTGTTTCATCGAGAATTGAGGGAGCTATGGCTCGCACAGGTTCTGCCTACGAAAAGCGCCCTCATACTCGATTTCGCGCCACCGCCAACTCTTCTGCAAATAGCAATAACGCCTCGTCCAACCACGACGCGATCCATGCACCCCTGTTTCCGTTTGCCACAAAGCTATACACTAGTGTGTTTGTAATTCTGATTGCCTCCAGGAATTTGAGCGACGATACAGCATGGATTCTGATTGTCACGTTGAAGATCGTGTTGGGCTCTTCTTGTACTGTAGTCAGCACAGGTGAGAGGAAGTCGTGGCCGTGTTTGCGAGCGGTGCCCTCTAATTGACATAGGTGTGGGTTAAATAGAACCGATCAACGTCGAAAGTAAAGCAGTTTGCTCTCGGTCTTTTCATCCGTGGATTCAGGAGATACGACATGTCTTCTAATCGCTCATCAGCCAGGCAGGCTAATGTGAGTCAAGTAACGGTATTGATCAAGATTGATCTCAAGTATTTGGCAGGGATTACACAGGGCTGGGGAGTTCCACGTGCGAGTAGTCCTTGGGGTGCAAGCTTGCTTCTGTTCGATTCTGCCTGTGCGAGAGCCTGCTAGACCGGGCCTCCCTACGTGGAGCAGACACAAACCCAACACACATCTACAGGCTCAGAACGGTCTACTTACGGGTCTTCTACTTTCCTTATTCCCCGTGACACAGAAGAGCCCCACATTCTAATCGATCTTTTAAAGATTGAGCCAGAAAATCACGAAAGCACAATGAACGGGACCAGTCTTAAATCGATCAAGGCAATACGCGTGTTCTTCAGCAATCGAACTCATGCGAGCAACCATATCTTTGGAGAGAGCGGAGAGAACGGTAGCAGCCTAACTTAGTGGAGTGACCTTATAAGGGGACATCGACGATGAGGTATCGCTGTTCAAACCATGCAAGTCAGCTCATTCTGGTACCAACGATTGGAACAGCTCCAGACTTTGTGTTCCCATAGAAGGGACGTGTCTTCCTTCCATATGGTCTGCCTACGGGAGACTAATGTGTTCCAGATCCGGATGCGAAATCCTTTAGGTATGATCGCCACGACAAGCGCAAGCTCGAGTTGGTGGGTTTTATCGAAGTAGAGTCGACCATATCATCAAAATGCTCGTGCAATCACAAAATAAATCGAGATAATGCACGGGCAACGATGCGGTGGGTATAAGATCGTGGGCGCGGCCCGGGGTATCCGCTCGAGATGACGCCGCGTGTATCGTTGTGAGGCGAGGATGGTGGCGACGCCGTCAATTATAGCGTTCTGGGTTGATGCTCCAGGATTCGAGACACGAGATTTGACGAACGTCACATCTTCTCTGCGAAAACGTGGTCGTTCGCGTCACAGACTAACTCACAGGACAGAGGCGTTTTTGGAAAGCATCAGCGATAAATCGATAATGTCCTAACCAGAAGAGACCATAATGCAATTGACGACCTTGGCTGGCACTGTCTGTGATTTCGCATCCTAGGAGCGCTCGTAAGTCAGACGTTGTACGAAGCAACAAGTCCAGGATGTCGTTCAATGAGCACGACGCGTGCTGCGATTCATCATCTAGAGGCATAGTTATATCTTCATGTCTTTCCTCCCTGAAGAGATGTAGGAGGTCGGACGCTCCCGGCGATCAGTGGCAAGCCAGGATGGAAGAGGCCCGGCAAACAAGCGCGCGATCGACCTCACAGGGTCGGGCCAGTCAGATGGGTCTGCTACATGATGGGTGATCTCGCCAAACATCGCCCGAGGTTGGAACAGACGAAACAAAAAAGAAAACGCGGCGCAACCGAGGCGTAGTGCCACTGAGATGCTGTGATTATGGTTGTTTACTAAAGGCTTGTGTTTTCAACAAGAACAAATAACGCCGTGCACGCATCACCCACAATATGGCCCGGGATCTGTAAGACGAGCGCCATTGTGTTGCTTATCCACAATGCTTTGGCGCTCTCTCGTGACCGCCTCACCCCACTCCTTGACTTCTGCATGGCGCAAAAACGGCAGACTGCTATCAAAGAACGACTGCAGCCTCGGTGTCCCATCTGCCTTCTCGTACTCAAGAGCTAAGTACACGAGGTTAAGGTTAACAATAATATATCTGACTGGATGCGATATAGTGATGCTCACCTTGGGTGGCCATCTCGAACCTGTCGAGATCTAACGTGCTTGTTTGAAACATGTTGCATGCCAACAAAATGAGCCTTAGCGCACCTTTGACAAATTTTGCTTCGTCGGTTTCTTGTTCTTCGTACTCCTGTATGGCAGATGTTTTTCTATTTTCTGTTTTAGAAAAACGGCGCAAAACGCTAGACATACCTTCCACAGAGCTTCTATCTGTAGCGCAGCTGGGCTCCCGTGCAGCATTTCATGCACAAAATTTTGCATCGCCTCCTGTGAGTGGTTGAGGTGCTCTACAGCAATGGAAATTCCAACGAGAAGGAGACGCACGCCTTCTAGTCTACGTTTCTCCGGTTTGGAGATGCCTTCGCGGGGAGTGATATCGCCAACTGCTCTTATCCAGGTAAGTTAAAGAACATATTGCCCCAAAGAGGCCTTACCCTGAGCCTCTGCTAGATCATGCACAAGGCACATCATAACGCATCTGCGACGAGCGGAGAGCCAGCCAGCGTCGACGAGTGTATGATATATGGAGGGTATAAACGCACTTTGAGACATCTAACTTCGTGTCAGACGTACACAACGCTAAAATGGCCATACGGTACATATGGTCTGATATGCTGGTACCATGTTCCACTCCATGTCAGAGAACAGGTCATGTGCCACGAGATACGGAGAGAATCAGCGAACCTTTCCGGATTGGGAACCTGCAGTGTCAAGCATATCAGTGTCACCTATAGCAAAGGGGAGTACTGGACGTTCTTTATGGTCAACCCAGCCGGTGCGCTTCTGTGTCTGTGTCGGTTTGTGTCATTAATCACATAGCCAAGGAGTGTTCACAACGGATAGTCTGCTCACCTTCAAGCGCTCAAGAACGTGAAAGAACGCGAGCCTGTCGACAGAGACATCCCCTGAAGCAACATACAACGGTGGAAAAACGCGCCGGGTGGGGATCGCTTGCTCAGACATTGCTGGTTGCCTTCGGATGCAAGAACCTGAAGTGGTGGGAGGAATAATCTCCGAATTCCGCTCCGAAGATAGAATACATTACAACCACGTGACTTTGATGACGATGCCTCATGCTACGAGAATTTTGTTGACGACACAGCAGCGGCTCTCCGTCTCTTGTTAACGCGCCGAATCTCGTTCAGGTCCGCCTCAATCTCGCTCTCCTTGCTCCCGACGAGCATACCTAGGCTCTTCCCCAGCCCACCGACACCAACTATACTAGAATGTCCAGTGCCCTTCGCGCGCCTCCGGCTTGAACTTCCGCCTCCGCCACCACCGCCAGTAGCTGTGTGACTTCCGTTCGTCAAGGTTACGGATGTTAGCGGGAACGGGAAGGGAGAGGGGAGCTCGTCGACCGCGAGAGAGTGTGGGTTCAGAAAAGGCCCAGCAGTGATGGGTGTGGAACTTCCCAAGCCGTTTGCGAGGGTTGCGCCGGGCAGTCCGAGGGGGGTGAGTGGTGGTGATGCGGCGACTTTGTTGCGTAGCTTGCGGGTAATGTGTGAGCGTGTTTGCGAGTCGAGTGAGGGATCTAAAATGGCGTTGAGCACACGCATTAGGTTTGTGCTTAGAGTAGAGAAAGGCGTACCATTGACAGTCCCTTCTCCCTCCTTCTCTTCTCGTGCTCGACGCCGACGCTCCTCAATCCCTTCGAGTAATCTCTCCCGAATACGATCCCGTCCCTTTCGCCACTCCTCTTCAACTTTCTCTCTCTCTTCTTCGTACGCGGTCTGCACCATTTCGAGTGAATGTTTCCCCTCGCTGGACAGCTGTGCTAATATGGCGGAACGTTCCAAAGAAATGGGATACAGTCGGAGGTTGTAGAGAGGATGAGTTTCTGGTCGAGAAGCGAGCTGAATGGCGGTGCTGTGGAGGGCAGAAATACTTTCAGTGAGATGACGGCCTCTGTTGACGAAGTGAGACGGAGAGTACCATGCAGTCTCGTGGTAAAGGACGTACTCGTCACGTCGCTCATGCATTTCCTTACCCAGTTTCCCGGAAATATCTTTCCGTTTCTTATCACGCTTACCATCGTCTCCTAGCAGGTTGCTGTTTAAGTTGTAACCTGCACATTAAAGTTGAGGGAAATTTACCGTGCGCTCTTGAGCTGGACCCGGCAGCTGGTGGGTGGTGCTGGTAATGGATTCCTTGAGTTTGCATAGACGCTTGACTTTGTGAGTGTGTCTGATATGAGATGGCCATGTTCATGCTGTCTGGCTGGAGGACGTCGGCGCGTGCTTTATGGGTTGATGCGTATGGTAAGGCAAACATTCCTGGCTGGGGTGGCATCGTCGGGTGTTGTAGATTTATCGACGCAGTAATTTGTAGACCAATTTTCAGTGATAATGGTGCGAATGAACTGGGCGTGGCGACCAACAGGACTCTGCGATGAGATGGCCAAACCTGAAAGCGGGACCTTGAGGACCAGTTTCGATTCGCCAGGGCAGGAAATCGTCACGTGGGACCGATCATTTTGTCACAACCAGTCCCGTCACAGCGAAAGTCACGCTCCGCCGTGCCGGAAACTTATTTACAACTTGACACCTTCAGGTCAACGGCGTTTGGCCACTACGGTCATTATGCTCGGGTGGCTTCTTCCCTTCCTCGACGCAAAATACATCGCGAGCCAAAAAACTCTTTCAGTATGTGGGCATGTTTAAACCCACCCAAGGCTGCTGTCATCAGCCGGGTTTCGGTCCCAACAGAGGATACTTTGATAGATCATCTTGTGCCCAAATGCCCGACTTGCAAGTCTTCTCATATCTCTACCAAGATTCTGTCACTCGCTTATATGAGGCCGGTAAGTGCATATGGGTCATCACCCCCGAGGACAACTAATTGGGGCGAGCCATCGGCAGGAAATTCGCACCCACACCCCAACCCCTGCTGAGTATGACGTTGTAAGTCAGCCGTATTAAACTGTTAGCTGTTTAGGGCACTCCAACCGACCGTTTCCATCGTATCCCGAGGCCGAAGTGACGCAGCCCCTCGGCTTGGGCGCTCGGGCCGTACCTTATGCGGCCTTACCCTCTCTTTCAGGACCATGTTTTGTACGTGACTGTATCTTATACTTTACCGCTCTTTGCTAGCAGCTACAATCTTGGTATTAGACACCAGTGATTGTGCCATCTCACGCAGGCTAAAAATATCCTCGCTGAGGAATACATGGCCAAAGTTGCCGCAATCACTGGCGCTGCATATTCTTTTCGTAGATTGCGGAACCATTTTGGACCGTGGATAAGGAATGTCACGGCGTCCTCATATAAATCTCGCGCAAGCTGCCCTAGCATCTCCCTCACTCTCCCAGCATTGTCTGAACCACTCTGCCTCGTTCCGCAGCTTGCCTTTTTTCTTTTAAATCCTAATTAACAATCAACGAACACCCCTGTCCATTGCTATGAGTTTCTGCAGTGCTTGTGTTCAAGGTGCGGCACTTCAGGAAGCCACGGGTGATCGTGACAAACCAGGCTAAGACTTTGTCGATCCACCCAGGTGTCCGCCATAAGGGCGAGCCTGAAGGTATAAATCTTCGGTTCTCCCAATCGCAGTGGTGATGACAACAGTCTATCAGGCAAGATCGAGACCATTGGTGGCATCACATGCTATGTTGGCACTCCCACCGTCGACTACCCGAAAGACAAAGTCGTCCTTTTCTTGCCCGATGTCTTCGGTATCGAGCTCCTTAATAACAAGGTCTGTCTCGGTGTGATGGTATTCCGGTGTTCTAACCGACAGATGATCTTTAGCTCCTTGTCGATGACTTCGCACGGAACGGCTTCAAGGCCTGTACCAATAATGATTGTCTGCCTTCATAATGCTGCTAACCTCAGGCCAATACAGGTTGTTGCACCCGACTATCTGCACGGTGACGCCATTCCCGAGGATGCCATGAACCCGGGGGTTAGTCTATGTTTATGTTTATGTCATTGAATCCCTTGCAGATATTCATATCTGTCTACCATAGAAAAACTTCGACCTGATGGCTTGGTTCCCTGGGCACACAACTGAGAAGACCCGTCCAATCCTTGACACTGTCATTGCTGCTCTGAAAGAACATGGTGTCACCACCTTTGGAGCCACCGGCTACTGCTTTGGTGGTACGTAAACCCCCGCACTCCCACAGGGTCGGCGATCTAATCTGCTGAAGGTCGATATGTCTTCGATCTCGCTTTCGAAAACATCATCAAAGTGTCTGTGGTCGCACACCCATCGCTCCTGAAAACTCCTGATGATCTCGAGGTAAGACTTGAATTCATCTTTCCTTCTCGCCTTCTCCGCTGAAGAAAAAAATCACATCCAGAAATACGCTGCGACCTCAAAGGCGCCTCTTCTTATCAACTCCTGCACAGTTGACCAGCAGTTCCCCCTCGAATCACAAGCAGTTGCCGATAAGATTCTCGGCGATGGCAAGTTTGCACCCGGGTATGTCCGTGAGTACTTCGAAGGATGCACCCATGGGTTCGCCGTCCGCGGCGACCTGAACGACCCGGCGACCAAGGCGGGTAAGGAGGGTGCATTCTCGAAGACTGTCGAGTTCTTCTTGAAGCATCTGTAAGCAAAGGTGGCTTGTAGTATCACACGCATTTATGCGCAATGTACCAATGGTTTCGTTTTTGTAGTTATAGAAGTCATTTTATATGCACATGTGTTCGAAAAATGACCAACGTCGCCATGTCCTGTGGGTGACATCTTTGACACATCTGGTCACGCGCTTGTCAGTCCCTGTCACATTTCGAGAACGATCGCAGACGCGTGTGTTTCGAAACTTGCGAGTTCATCGGTCATCTTTGGAGCTGGCCACCTACTCGTCATTCTCAGTGTGGGTTTGTTCCTAGTCGTTCCTTTCGCATCCACTTTCTCCGGTTGCTCCGTTTCGCGATGTCCGCTTGACGTTTTCTATTTGGTCAATCTTGTGTTACTATCATGCATAGTACGAGCCTCAAAAAACCGAAGCCTTGGACACATGGTCCCTCAGTAACTTACCTTCGCCCGACTCAGAGGGTGCGTGCAGGTTCTTTCCTTATTCCAGCTCCACTACCGTTTATACTAACACGCTGTCGAGTACAGGGACCATTCGTTTCCTTTCTTCAACCCCGAGAGGATAAGCGTGGGATAGCCGCGCACTACAGACTACCCGCGGACGTGACGCCATTGCGAGTCCATCCATCATCCAAGGTACAAAGTAGACATCCCAGCACCGTCACGGTTGTATCCTTTGATACATGGAACATTGATACCATGATTTTCTTCCCTTGGCCGGCTGGCGCACACAAGGATCCTTAGCTTGTAGGAGCACCGAGGGTACCGGGGCCCGGCAGTCACACCCCTGTCTTCGGCGTGCAAACCATGATACCTTCTCCATAAAGGTCAGCGATGGCATCAGTACGAAATGTATAAATAGTCTCATCCACTGATCTTCACCAGCCTTCTATCAGATCTTGCTCTAACTCCTCCCTCACTGCGCTCCCAACATCATTGACACCCGTTAGTTTGTTCTGCAACCCTCTCCTATAAATCTGTATCGTCCCAAAGGCCAATCCCTACTCCACAATGAGTCTCTGTCAGAATTGTGTAAAAGGTGCGTCGCTTGGGTTGATGATGAGCGGCTACTGCAATTGGCTTTGCATCCTCAGGCGTTCGCCACGAGGGCACTCCTGAAGGTACGGATTCACATTCCCGAGAGACGCCAAAGGTGTACTGATGAGCTCAGGTAAATTGGAGATGATCGGCGGCATACCATGCTATGTGGGAACCCCCACCGGCGATTATGCGAAGGAAAAAGTGATCCTCTACGCGGTTGACGCGTTCGGAATTGAGTTTATCAACAATAAGGTCTGTCTTACCTCCAGTGTTTGATCACACCGTTTGACATCGTTGGTCACAGCTCCTAGTCGATGACTTCGCAAGGAACGGTTTCAAGGTGCGTAGCTTCCTATTACCTTTGTACAGCTGCGTTTACAAGGAACAAATCGTAGGTTATCGCCCCTGATTACTTGCACGGTGATGGCGTCCCCATTGATGCCATGGAAGTGAGTCTTGTGTCCTCCCCTCCACGTCTTTCGTCTGCAGCCATCCTCTGAACATTCATCATTTCACTTCAGACGGGCTTCGACATCATGACTTGGTTGACGCGCCACCCCACCGAGGTAATTCGACCGATTCTTGACACTGTCATCGCTTCCCTCAAAGAACAAGGGGTGACTACCTTCGGTGCCACGGGGTACTGCTTGGGAGGTCTGTATGGTGCTCGAGTAAGCATCAAAATACCGTCAAACTGATATCTTCTGAAGGCCGGTACGTCTTCGACCTCGCTTTCGAGAACATCATCCAAGTATCCGTGGTTGCGCATCCCTCTCTCCTGAAAGTACCCGATGACCTTGAGGTAAATAATACTGTTCCTGTGCTGCTGTCCCTACTCTCGGCTAAGATTTCCTTAGAAATACGCTACTCAATCAAAAGCACCACTTCTCATCAACTCATGCACAGTTGACCAGATGTTCCCTCACGAAGCGCAGAAAGTAGCGGACGAGATTCTTGGCGGCGGTAAATTCGCCCCCGGGTATGTCCGTGAGTACTATGAAGGATGTACCCATGGGTTCGCCGTCCGTGGTGACCTGAACGACCCTGCCACCAAGGCAGGTAAGGAGAGGGCGTTTGAAAAGTCGGTCGAGTTCTTCTTGCAGCACTTGTGAACACAGAATCTCCATAGACAGAAGGCTCGAGTTGCTTGGCAAAAAGAAGGATATTTTCTCATTTCCGTTCAGTCTGAGCACAGTGTCAGTGCGCCAAGCTCCAGAATTCCAACCCTAACCTATCCGTGCCACCTCGCTACCCGCTGACTAAGCTGTTACATTTCCTCTGCATTCCATTGATCACTGACCTGTCCTTTACTCTCACAAATCACTCTTGCTGATACATGACTTGCGTATGAAACTCATGCTCCGCCCTGAATGGAGGCTCTGGCCCTTCTCGTCTTTTCTCGGTGTCCTCGACCTCAAGACAGGCGTAACAGTCGCTTTGCTCTTTGCTGTCCGTTCCCCGTTATGTTACCTTCTAATTTTCTGTACTCAACGCCTCATCTTAGCTGTTTAACAAAGTGGCAGGCGTGTATGGCCTGATTGCCGTCCTTACTGGCGCTGGAGGATCATTCGCGCAACTGAGCCTGTATATCTACTCTGCCCTTGGACTCGTCGCGCTTGGATGGGGCCTCAAGGCCATCAAGGAGGTGCCTATCTCTTTCGGACAATTTCGAGAAGCTTGCCCGTTAACCTGGCCAATCACAGGAAAATCCAGTACACACGCTATACTTCGCCCATCTTTTCTTCGTGGACCATGTTCTCTCGACCGCATGGACCGCATTCTTTGCTGTGGTGTGGTGGCTCTACATACCTCACGATGGGCAGCGACAGTCAAACTCAGCTGCTCAGGACGCAATTAGGCAAGGCGCAGGTGTCAACCATACGATGACGGACGCGCAACGCGCGGCTGCCGCTGACATGATCTGGCAAGAAGAAAAAGGCACTGCTGCGATGGTCATCGCTGTGTCTTGGCTTTCAAAGGCAAATAGAGATTGATTTTTTTTTTTTCAGATATTGTGCTGACTTTTTGCTGGCGCGCCAGATATACTTTGCACTTCTTCTCTACTCATACGCCGTCCATCTGCGGAAAGGGTCATATAATTCCATTCGACACTTCCGTTCATCCTATACCGCTTCGCCAGCTGGCTATGACCGGGCTTTAACGGAGGATGATGACGAACATGAAGACTTCTATCCTCTTCGCACACACCATGCGAATGGCACCTCATCAAACATCACCGACTTCGTGAGCGCCCCCGGAAGAAACGGCCGTCACTCGTCGAAGCAGAGCAGGACTTCTCTAGGGAAGATCACTATACCCGCGCGGAACGGAGAAGCCAATGGGGAGGTACTCTTCGAGAACAATGAACCGTAACACTTATGCTCAGCAGTGGATTACTACGTTTCCGAGATCAACCTACTTATACTACCCGCAACACCGTACTGGTTCTTCGTCGGCGAGATTAACCGATTCGCGGTTTCTTTGCCTCTGGTCCTCCGTCTATATTCCCGTTGGATGGTGCTTCACTTTTCTCTAGGATATTTTCCACCCACTTGCCCCCTTCCGCGCCTTCGAATAACCACACATGGCTGTGCAGCGATAAATAATACGTCAAGAAAACTGTCCTTGGACCTCACCTGCTCCCCACTCGAGTGGGTTGAGTCCCACCGTGCATCTCCCCATGTGATCTTTTCACGATTTTGGATTGAGGCGGCAACTTCTGAGACATGGGTGGCGGCAAGTCCCACTCCAACTCATCACATAAGTGTTGAACTATGTCATCCGCATTTCCAAGGAGCACGATCTGGGGGAGGTCTAATGTGAGCTGGCACATTGGCGATATTGTATTGATGGAGGCCTACGTCTGGATTGATGTGGCGTATGGGTGTCTTGTTGATGAGGATCTGGCGCGGAGCGGAAGGCCCTTTGAGTGGTGATAGGCGGATCATTGCGGGTTATTATCATACCTGAGGCACCGAGTGCGGCAAATGGGCTTTCAAGAGGTATCAGATATTACCAGGCCATAAGAGGGATTGAGCTTACAGAGAATTTCCGATACAGGTGAGACTTTCAGTGAGGTTCCTATGACGAGCAGCAAGTCGACTTCATCGCGATCCGCAATTAGCGCATGGTCAAAATCATCTGTGAGCTTCTCTCCAAAGAAAGTGATGTCGGGCTAGATGGCACACAGATCAGACAGCGAAGCCAAAAGGTAGTATCAGAAGTTTTGATACCTTCATAACGCCCACCGGCAAGTCGTCGCTTTCATCGCTATCGTCATCCCACTCATTCTTCTTCTGCTTCTTCTTGCTTTTCTTCTTTCCATTCTGCTTCTTGAGGGCCTCTGCTTGTTTATGAGTCTCGAGGCAGGTGGCGCAGTACGGGACTTTCTGCGCGAGGATGTCGCGCTCGATCTCGACGCCTGGGACCTGCCTGCGGCAAAGGAGACAAGTTGCTGTCTTGAAAGAGCCGTGACATTGGAGGACACGGGTTATTCCTGTGAGGGTTTCGAGCGTGTCGATGTTCTGGGTATAGTTCTATTATGTGCGAGTTCGCCGCGTATTAGCTGAGTGACTGAAGAATTTAATCGACATACTCGGAGAAGCTAGAAGGGCGAGTTTGGTGTTGAGTGGGCTGGGATACGGCACGAGCGAAGATAGTGCACTACCTTGTCTTTATCTTCTAGAACTTTTATAAAGCGGTGACATGGCGAGGGTATAAAATTAGATGGGTATATTTGGCTGAGTGATGTACAGCTAAGCACGATAATGCCAAAACAAGGTAATAAGTGGTCTTGACACACCTGGCAAAGGAGCTTGTGGGCAATTGGCCTGAGCATTAGTGAACGAGGAAAGAGATTATGCAAGTGCCCATACTAAAATACTGTGGGGCCAGAAGGGTGAGTTGATCAGCATTTTGATCTAGCTGCCTGTTGGGTAGTACTTACCGGCAGGATTTTCTCTAAAGTAGTGGATATCGAACCTAGGGTTGATAGAGGGCAAATGGTTTCGTTAGAATCCAGCATCCCAGGCGCAAGCGACACTTACATTTGCTGAGGGTCATCTAGATCATACTCTCCTCTATCCTTCAACGAAGCGTAGAGACCATCACGCGACCGGAAGTCTGGAATACCACATGATACGCCTGGGTAACGAGTTGTGGTTGGAATAGCGGAAGTAGACGGGCGAAGGCTGTACACTCAACTGATACCGGCCCCTGTGAGAACGACGATGCGCCTCGAGTTGCGAATGAGGGAGACTGCATCTGATATGGTGTTGTATTCAGGCAGCTTTTCTCGAAGATGAAGCCTGCAAAAGGCATTCAGTTGAATGGTCAAAGAGATTGACTTGTCAAGTCATAATTGTTTGATTTCCAACTTACTCTCGGGACATTGCAACTCTCAGGAAGTACAGCATGGTTTTGGCATGCTTGTTTCGCAGTTCTGGACACTGGGGGTGCATGTCAGTCCAGACGAGCTGCAATTGTTCGTTTCCGGAACTCACGAGATATATCCCAAATGCAAATAGCAGTTTGACGATAGGGATGTTCCGAGTAATGACATATTCTTTGACAAACGAGCTCATTCCTTATGGTCCGAGCGTGAGACGCCGCACCAATAGCAAAATATATCCAGCAGTTCTGCAAGTAAACACACCATGTTCTTTGAGATGATGCATCATCCTTCTGATTTCGTCCTTCGTCCAGGCCTGCTGGGCTGAGGTCTAAGTAAGTAATCGGACCAAAGACATAACAGCCCTGAATATATTTTCCAGTAATCCCAGCACCAGCGTCTGCTCGGCTGGGGGGGGATAGTGATGCAGGCAGCGCATACCTTCTTGTTCGAGTTCATACAAGGCGGAAGTGTCGATTTCGATGTCTCCATCCTCGTTCTCGCTGTCGAAGTCATGCAGTTCGGTCACGTCGCCATCACTTGCGCTATCGACCCCTTCAAGAAGGTCTTCGATTACGTCCTGGTCCGCGTCCACGTCTTCTGCCGCGTCTAGAAAGGCGCGCAGTTGAAGTGCGTAAATAGGATTCTGCTTTGAGGTTTTCTCCGGTGTGTCTTCGCCTGGATCATAGCTCTGTGGAGCTGGTTCCACAGAACTCATCCCTACGATAGTACTGGTAAAGGACAAGATTGAAGGTGTAGGCGCGGCAATTTATGATCGCGTCTAGATCACGTGGTTTATCCAAATGCGGATGAATTCAAGGTACACGTGATACGAGCGCGTCGACATATATGCATGATCGCGTCGAAAGAGTTCTGCCCATTCTTCGTTCCTTCTCAACCACCATGTCCTCGGAGGCATGGGATGAGGACGATGGTTCAGTGTATGGATGTTCTTCGCCCTCTTCCAAGTCTGTTCGAAGCGCATATACCCACACCTTCACCTCTCCTGCTCCAGACGGGGACTCGGACAAGGAGGACGACCCACTTATCATAGCTGCGCGCCCAAGGCTCCCTACAGAGATCACCGACTACATATTCTCCCTGTTCTTCCACGCGAACGGATCCTTCTATGAGATCGGCCCATTTTCTCTCGCGTCATCTCAGTTCAGGCAGATAGCACTCCGGTCGTTCTTTTCCTCGCTGCAAATTGCTTCGACGAGCAGCATAAAGGCATGGATAAACATGCATGCGTCAATGATTTCGAACAGAAGGACATTCGAAGACGTTGGTTTACACTGTGTCAAGTTAGTTCCAAGCACATATACGCATGCACTGCCCGCTCACCGGATCCCAGAAGCCTCTCGTCGACCTCTTACGTTGCCTACGAGATCCTTCGTCGACAGCCCGCGGAGGTCTTCAAGAATCTCCGTCACTTATCCCTTTCCTTCGGAGAAGACGGGAGGTCAACACAGAAGAATCGAGTAAACGCCATCTTCCCAGCAACTGCGGGTATAAACACATGGTTTCCCTGTCAACTTACTTCTCTCGCTCTCACAGCGCTCTGGCGAATCGACGTCCCGCTACTCCAGACCATTTCTGGCGCCATGCCCTCTCTAGCGACGCTCCACCTAAGCTGCTCAGAGCACTTGGACGTATCCTGCTGCTGGTTATGTTTCGAAGAAAGTTCGAGCGTGGTGATCCACTCCCCGATTCCTAACCACTTTGCGAATGTGTCATGCTTGACGGTGCGTCCTATATCAAGATCCACATCACGAAAATTAAACCTGTCATTGTACCCTGTACTAAAGCTTATCAACGGAGTAGGAGGAATTCGGGAAGGCTCTGAAACTACTCACATGTTTGACTGATCTCCACCTTGGTATCTTCCTCTCCGACGAAAATATGCTTGAAGACATGCTCGATGGCCACCTCGAGGAATACGGCGATGGCCCATATAGCTTCGAGGTGACTCTGCGGCACGCATTCAGTCGGCTAAAGAGCCGGTCACCACCAGGGGGGACGGTCCTCAGTCAACTCGAAGATGGTCTTTCTAGAGATATATCCTTCTCTACCAGCGACGGCGACGAGAGGGAGTCAAAGACCTGTGAATATTGCGGTGGCGGATTCGATGCCGAGATCTGCCCTGTCTGCGACCTCCTTGTTTTGGCTCCTGCGGTGCGAACTCGCGAACTGGAAGCTAGCCTCGGCCTTGCCCGGAAGCTCAAAACGTTGCGCACTGTAGGCTGGAGTTCTTTCTTTTCGTCCGGTCTGCGAAAGGAGAAGGAAGGTGACCTGGCGAGGATGGCAAAGGTGTTCATCCTGCGTGCGAATGGCAGGGTGAGGGTCAGGAGAAGGCCCTGGAACTGACATGGCGACACTGATATCTGAAATCTTGACCTGGATATCGATGCCTTGGGCTTCTTGTCGATGCCGACGTCGCAATCATCGCTTGCGTGTTGCTCTTTTCTAATTGTCGTTGCTAGACGGTTCACGAACAACGCACCTTCTGGTATTCTTGCCGAAAATTCAGATGCATTTGACCCACGCGCCCAATTTTGTGGACCGGAGCGACATGAGACTGGCACGCTGTAAGCTCTCGTGGACGTGATCTGGAGCCCGTATATGCAAACCATTGGCGGAATCAAATGACATTCGTTGATGCATGCTTGCCTGGTTACGATCCCCGGGGGTAAACAAAGGAACAATGGCGATCATGGCCGAGCCACTCGAAACCGATATCCGAAATGATGTGTGGCGAGGCCACAACCCGGAACCAAAGCAACACCAACGCGGTAGACGATCGCGTCCACAGGTGCGCCCAGTTTGGACCCCTTTGGCCACTACGGACCTGGAATGATATAAGTTGGCTCCTCCTCACCTCTTCGCCTTCGTTAGACAACGCCAGCACCAGCACGGCGAGACAGGTGGTTCGTCTTTTTGTAAACACATACTATCATTGATCCCGCCCACCCCCACAAGCCACCGATTACTGACATCAGGGCACTGCTTACTTACCATCATGGCGACAACCGTGACACGCACTAACACCAAGACCGCCGAGTTCGCAAAACTCTTTGAACTTTTCGACCGCGTCGCGACGCGGCGTTCCCGAGCTGACACTGGAGCCGTGATCGCTCTCGAAGACATCGCTTCTGTGCCCCCCGAGTTCGCCCCAGTTCTCAAAAACATGTCCACACTCCTCTCCATTCGTGCGCAGAGGGACCAAGATCAGCAGATCAAGCCCACTGGACGACCGCGCAGAAATACCGTGGGCGCGGCGCCTTCAGGGCGCGTAGCAGAGCATGAAGAGAGCGTCCAGACCTTTCCCCTCGAAGAGCGCTATCCATTCACGTTCAAGCTTATGTTGCACAAGCTCTACGACCTCGAGGAGTGGGCGGAGAAGGTTAAGAGTGCGGTGGAGGCATCGAAGGAGCAATTCAAACCGCTCGCGGAACGCGTACAGGGGTTTGCCGAGGGGAAAGGGCGTCCGGAGAGGAAGGTGATGACGCGTGCGAGGAGCCATTCTGTTATAACTCCTCCGAAGATAACCAAGCCTGCGCCGGAGCATAAGTCGTCTTCGGAAGAAATCAGGGTGCTCAAGAAGAGATGTGTGGGGCGGCGAAAGTCTGTGAGTGGGCCAATGGCGGGTGGCGTTTGGGTTTATGACGCAGCAATTGCGTCCGTGGAAGGTAGTGGGCCTCGTTCAGCCATGGAGCTCACATTTTCGGGTCCAAAGGACATCACGAACGTCCCCGAGCCTCGCTCGCGTCATCAGTCGCTAGCGGGGCTTGAGGGCATCGGTGCGCGCGACACGGCTCGAAGAAAGGTGAAGATCGCAATTCCACTAGCACGCCCATCCGGTAAACGCTCTGCTGAA
Source organism: Leucogyrophana mollusca (assembly GCA_021014945.1). Taxonomy (NCBI): domain Eukaryota; kingdom Fungi; phylum Basidiomycota; class Agaricomycetes; order Boletales; genus Leucogyrophana; species Leucogyrophana mollusca. The sequence continues at coordinate 75,538 of MU266428.1, read as the reverse complement.
GAAGTGCACGACTCGCATCCTGTCAGCTGGCAGTGGGATATTCCCAGGAGCGGTACAACCTCTCCAACAGCTGCCGAGATCATCACCAAAAGGCGGGCCTTGAGCCTGGTCGCGGAACACGGCGCACCGGAGAGTTTGAAAAGAGCGGCGATGAAGCGTCCGCTGTCGTCATGAGGAGGCCATACTTTGGGTATTGGGATACATGGATTAGGACTTTTGTATTTTTTGGACTTGGTTTTCTTGCACGTTCACGCACCTCCGAGATCGGTTTATTCGCCATAGTTTCACCGTACCATATCGCTTCGCACCTCCAGCATCACCTATCTCCCGTCGATTCCATAGATTAATCTTTGTTTCTCGTTTTCACTCTCCCGCTTTCCCATTCAAATTCACAACAATGAGACTCGGATGCTGTGGATTCGAGTTCTGCAACATGCACCACAGCAATAGTACGATTGCACGCAAGATGACTCAATGTCCACATACCTCTCTTTCTTCCCAGGGTTTGTGTCACGCAGAAAACGACCTGCAACTGACTGAAAGTGACAAGAATAATGAAGAGGGAGGTGGTAACTTCGAAGTTCAAACAAACCAATAAATCATGAATAAATCCGGGGTTGCTGTACTGCACCCGCCACACCGCTTGTGGCCACGTTTTGTTTTGGACATTGACGGGGCTTTGCGAGGGTCTGCAGACAAACCAAGTCGGCCATTTTCTTATGTACTGCTTTCTCGCATTCGGTTTATTCGAGCCCTTCAAATGTCTCTGAAATGGATAAAACGCAACACATCAACCACAACTCCTGCACATGCCACACTACAAACGCAGTTACTCCTCCGAGTCGACGCTCATCCCCGATCTGGGATACATATACGCTAAGCAAGGTCGCGTATCCATATTTGAGCCGCCTCGGGATTACAGGCTGCGAGAATTTTAGCGCTCGGCAAGTTGGTTAAATGGCTTTCGCAGAGACTCACCTTACAGAATCCTCTGGCTTGGTCTGCTAAGGCTTGACGCGTGACGGGCTGGACCTGTATGGGCTGGAATCGAAGCTGTAGCAGGGACAGGCGTTGTCGAAGAAGAGTGGCCGTGCAGGGTGCAACTCCCTGACAGAAGACTGCTTGGAAAGCAATTGTGAGGGGGAGTATTCACGGCGATCACTCTTTCTTTGTACCGGTAAGCCGCCGGAAGACGTGCACAGGATAGTGAGGCTGACAGTTTGTTTGAACTGCAGGTGGTGGCGATTCGGATTAGTTTGCTATGTCATGTTAGACATTGGTTTCCGCTCTGCTCATCCGTCGTAGTTCGATCTCACAACAATGTCGACAAGCCAGTCTGAGTCGAATACCGACGTTCATCTTTAGTCCTGAGGATTTCCCTATACCGCACCTCCAGTGCATCGCACAGGAGATGATGTACATCAACATCAAGGCACTCATCCACCCTCATCACCACGAAGGTGAGAACTCGAATCCCACCATCATTTGGATTGTCGTCCACGATAGGAGCCAAGCAGGGCGATGCTACAATGCAATTCCCGGTCAACAAACATAGGTTGACGTGGGCTCTGTCGTAAAAGACGAGAAGCACTTTGTTCGCCGCGAACATAAGTGGGATGACGCATCAGCCTAGCCATCAAGAATGACATTTATGAGAGGCTGCAGAATTTTGGACACGAAGGCGAGTAGATCGCCGAATCCTGTTGTCTGATTGCTAAATATACTTGCATTCCCCACTCTGATGCCACTAGTCCGTCTACGAGGATGCCTTGAGTATCTTGGTTCAAAAATTAGGACTGAAGGTAGGTGCTCCTCACCCCTCGGAGAGCGCCAATGGAAGCGCCGGAAAATAACACATAAAGGCAATGAGTGTTGCCCATGACGGACGCCATCATTCCCTCCTAGAGATCTCAGTCTACTCGCGATTTTTTGCTTAGGCTTCCAAGATGCACCCAACTCTCCTCAATTTCTCACTCATCGTGAGCATCTCTATCCTCGCTTCATCTCGCTTCGCCCTCGCCCAAGGTTTTGCGGCGACATGTACAAACATTACCCTCAATGGCGCTGTGATGGAGCCTACTACTGGCACCACGCTAGCTGCTGTCTGCGAGGCTGACAGTGGTGTAAACGTCACTTCGTCTCTCGATCTAAATAACTGCATCGCCAACTACAATGGTACCCTGACCTGTGTACATAGGTGGGAGCCTCGACCCGTTAATGCGACGAAACATGAAGCTCACTTTCCTTTAACCAGTGGGGACTTCGGCGCCACATGCGCCGCTTGCGACTATGGCATCGGGCCGTTACAGATGGTCTGTATGTGCCAAGTCGAAAACGCAACGTTGGCTGAAATGCCATCGGTAATCAATCTCGGTAGGGTCGTCGAACTCAGCCCAGCCCAGCCCTTGTCGTGACCATGTTTTACTTCAGATACATGCATTAGCAACCAGAACGGTTCTCTTGCTTGCTGAACACTGGCTCCTATAATGCACTACAACAGCCTTTCCGTTGTTTGCTCGGGTCGGTGTTTTCAGGGGGATGTGGTACCTGGGCTCACGGTATAATGTAAGGCCAGTAGTGGTAATAACGGCGCGAATTCTGCGAAAACTTTAGCCGGCCGCCGTTGATTGATGTCGGGAAGTCAGTTTTAAAGAGGCCAGTGGTTTTCCGAATCGGCTCTAAAGGTTCAACGAGACGGTGGTGATGACCTCGCTGAAATACCCATGGCGACATTGAATCTAGTCTTTGTAGGTGTGGGACGGAGGTTCCCGTCAGTGTCACTTTCTGGCACTCGCATGACAGCTGCTTGTAACCACGAGCACGGCTATATTTACTCGCTCCTCGTTTTTGCAGAGAAGTACAGTCGCCTGGAGGCAGCCTTTAAGTGTGTCATCTGTTTGCCCAAAATTACCCCCTGAACACTACCTGCTTGTTACCAGTTAGGAAGCCTTCGATCGCAGGGCCCTCACTCGGCTGAAGCAGCATGTACGGAGCGATTTTTGCATTTCACCACTAGCAAAACTCCTTTTTGTCACCGCTGCATTCAAGCATCGTCTTGCAACGAACTCACCCTGCCACTTCACGACACAGGGGGATGCCCAAATGCATGCTAGATACGAATACAATGCATTTCCGCGACGCGTTTATTGCCATTCGAGATTGTCCGTCCGAGTCGTATGCAGGTTGGAACTCGCAGTTGTCTGTGCCACTACTCCTCCCCTTGGCTTTCTGCGCGTCGACGCGTCAGAAGCTTTAAATGCCCGAGTTAGGTGCCAATGTCCGCTGCAATAATACGAAACGTTCGCATCCCCCCATCTCTCCAAATCGAACATGTCGCAGGAAACTCCTCAGGACAGGACACAGCTTACTATATCTCCATCGTCCACCATTCATGTCCCCGAGTGTTTATACGTGAGTCGGTCATCTCTACGATGAGAAGACATTTATGGAGTAGTCTACGCAGGTCGACTTCGAGGAGGGAGATCCTCGTGATCCTACTAACTTTTCACTTTGCAGAAAATGGGTCATTACTGTGACTGCATGTGCATTCACTTGTATCGTCGGTACGTCTTCATTTACCTCGATTCTCTTCCCCTTCCTTACGCCAGGTACTCCCAATTTTCAGCTTCTGCCGCCGACTCCTTCTCTATGGGCTATCAGTCAATGATACGGGACTTGAACTGCACCGAATTCGAGGCTACAGTTGCGCTTAGCCTCTATGCTCTGGGGTTTAGCATCGTTCCTCTAGTCACCTCATCCTTTAGCGAGGAGGTCGGTAGAATGCCGCTCTACATAGTTTCCTCGTCCGTCTTTATGCTTACCGAAGTGATGGTTGCCCTGTAAGATCTCAACCGCGTATTAATAATGACCTATACTGATACGGGATTTATCAACAGGTCACCAAATATTCAAACGGTTATGATAGCACGCGCCCTTGGTGGTGCATTTGGGTCTACGGGGGCCACTTTAGTGGGCGGAACGGTTGCTGATATATGGAAGCCACAAGAGTAAGCTTCTATCAAATTACATAGGTCGATGTTGGTTGGCGACTCACGTGTCTGCAGACGAGGCCTGCCGATGTCGCTCTTCGCACTCGCGGCAGTTGCCTCTACTGGTCTTGGGGCTGTGATAGCCAGTTGGATAGAGGCAAATCCACGCCTTGAGTGGCGATGGATACAATGGATACATGCAATGTTAGAGACCCCGCGCACGAAAGCCTGTGAAGCGGTGGCTGGTACTGATATTCACCCACAGGTTTACAGGGACATATTTCATTTCGGTGCTTCTTTTCATGCAGGAAACGCGCTCGTCAATCATCTTGTCCCGTATCGCACATAAGCTGCGTGGGGAAACAGGGGACGATAAGTACCGCTCCAAGGCCGAAGTCGAGAAACCGAGCCTCTGGCAGATGACAAAAGTCTCCTGCACTCGTCCAATTTGTGTGTTCACTCCTTGTTCCGAAATCATTTCCCCTCACGACTCCTCAGATCTGCTGCTGACCGAGCCTGCTGTGCAAAGTTTCAGCGTGAGCTTCTAGATGATGTTTCGTTCTGTCGTCACTTAACACTGTAATCTCAGCTCTGGATTGGTTTCACTTGGGGTGTAGTCTACTGTTTGGTAGAGTGGGTGATGTTTCTTGGCGTCAATGCAACAAGCTTATTAACCTTCTTTGCAGATCTGTATCTCCCGAGTTCAAATTGCTATACGGCTTTAATGTCGGCGAGACCGGGACTGTTTTTGTGACCCTCATGTGAGTGGGCTAGTCGTAATTTGTGTATGTTGTCTCCGACTAATCCAAGGATCACCAGCCTTGGGAGTTTTATTGGTTTCTTTGCAAACTTATACTGGCAAGAGCCCATGTACCGGTAAGTCCGACGTGTCTACGAGATGATTTACCAAGACTTTGCTTGCATGCAGGAAGAACTACGACAAAAAAGCACAAGAAGCTCGTCTATACCTGCCCTGCGTGGCCGCACTGCTTTTGCCTATCGGAATGTTTATCTATGCATGGACAGCCTCACCTAATATTCCCTGGATAGTCCCGCTGATCGGGCTCACGGTTGGTCTCCCTGTTTGAAGATAGCCCCTTCATGCCATTAATTTCGCTCCGCAGATCTTCATGTCTGGAGCCTTTGTCATCTACCTCGTCGTGTTCTTGTATCTTGCGGACTGGTAAGTAGAATGTGTCATTCTTCCTGCGTGTGGGGCTCACGATATTGTCAGTTATGGTTCATATGCCTCCTCCGCTCTGGCAGGGCAAAGTTTAAGCCGTAAGCCGCCAGCATGACTCTCGCAAGGGCAGGTTACTAATATTTGCGTCTCCACCAGGAAACCTTTCTGCATGTGTTTTCCCGCTCTTTACCCCGCAGATGTTCGCACATCTTACCTTTAAGTGGGCTACTACACTCTTCGCACTCGTTGCTCTTGGGATGGTGCCTATCCCATATGTGAGCCGATCATTTCAATTCTAAACGAATTCTGTGCTGATGGACGCGTTTTGCATACAGGTGCTGTTCTTTTATGGCTATAAGATTCGACAGCGGAGCAGATTTTCTCGGATGGTCCTAGAGTCTGAGGCAACGGAGACGCAGGTAACAAAAAGTTGACCTCACATATTGTTGAGGGGCAGCGTGTGTGGTAACTCTATGGCTCTTTCATATTTGGGTTTTCTCCTCTACCTACAATATACCTGATGGCATCCAGGGGCACCGTGCTGGTGCCCCTATGTATCCTATCCTATTGACCTATGTACTTCATTAGGAGCGCTGTATGCACTAGACGTACTTATGAGATCTATACTTATATCCAGGTTTAAACTTGTTCTTAACGCCGGAATGTGAAGACTACTCGCTGCATATTGTGAACATAGCTCAAGAGGAGTAGGGTGAAGCAGGTAAAATTAGCATTGGTTGCATCATGGAAACATGAGGGGTCCCATGCTAAGAGTGGGACTCTCCAGCGACTACTGGTGGCTCCTCGATTGATAACTCCTCGACACCAACTATTGTCGACGATTCTAAAGGATCAGCCACAGTGGTCACGGTGGCTTCGGGGGGCGGAGCAATATCCGAGGTGCGGCTCTCCCACCCTGGTACGGGTGTTCTGTTGGCATTTTCGACTCTGCGGAAGAAAGTGGGCAACAAAAAGCCTGATTCGTCGCCCGCGGTGAGGACGACGCCATTGTCCGACAAGAAGAAAGGAATTCCAGCGTCAAGTGCTTTCTGCACGTCGATGAATATGAGTATTTGGGAGGAACTACGCATGCCTGTACTGCAGATTAAATTTGGCGTACGATACGGGGTAAGGCTATTGACGTACCACTGATGACGCTGTCACGAGCGAGGCCTCGAGCGAGATGAATGTGGTTTCGATTCATCTTTGATAGACCCTGGGTAGCTATTCTACAGGTGAGAGGCGACGGGATCACGCCTGCTTGGCACTCACAAATGAGCTCCCAAGCTTTACGGGTAGTACCATGAACAGCCATTGGGATTTCTGAGGCAGATAAGATCGGCTTTAACTCAAGTCGCACATCCTAGCGATGAATCATTGGTAAAAAGGCTGGAAAACATCATCAAAGTGACCACCTTTATCGAGTGACCTTGATTTGCTCTTATCCACCATGTATTTGTGGCAGAGGATGCTTGCGCGATCTGTGGTTCGAGGACTAGACTATACCGTTGTTTCGCATCTTTGCTGACGACTTCTTGCAGCTTGCCAAAGGTTATATCTTTGAAGATTGGGTTCGCCAACTACCTGATCAAGTCAGCCCCCAAGCGACTTCCCCAAGGACTTGGAGGATATTGCTTACCACGTCTGAAACATTTGCGTATCCGTCTGGTCGCAATTGTAAGCCCGCCGTCTTTGCGCCATGGCGAAGCAACCAGGAGAGGCTTTTTGAGATGCGCACGTCGGGCGCATCTCGATCGGATCCTCTCATTTTTGGCGCAGACCCTCGCTGTTTCTGGTTCTGTCGTGACTGTTTCTGCTGCTGTTCTGCCATCGAGTATCGGAAGTCGCGAAAATAGTTTCTCGTCCTCGGTGGCCCGTCCAAGTATCCCAGGAATTTGCGTCTATGTGCACAGTGTGCGATAGAGGATAACATGCGAAAGGCTTCACTGAATCACTTCGCTTTTTGGAGCTGTGCGCGCCAGTGTTGGCGCTTGGTGGCAACTTCCTGTCAATCTCTCCCGGTCCACCTTGTTGCCATACCATTACATGCTTGTGCGAATTTCAGTTCAGTCTGGGACGCTATAAACCCATGGATAGTTTTTCGAGACCTTATTGATGAACAGCCATATGCCCTCCCGGAAGTCTGCTTCCTCCCGCCTTTCTGGCCTCAAGGATTACTTGTCTCAGCGCGACTTTCGGAATTCCCTGCCGACCAGGAGAAGTCTGAGACCTGGTGAAAACGGGTACGTAGATGGTCAGACCACACCACAGAGCTGGGGTCAGTGGGCAGGCCAGAAGATCAAGAGGAGTAGCGCGGAAGTATTGAATATTGAAGAGGTCGCGCTGTTTCCAGGATGGGCCACACGGCGCTACACAGTAGACATGGACGAACTGGAAGGTAACGCCTGCGAAGCTATCTCTGTCGCCGAGGCTCACGTTGGTTCGTGGTGGCTGGATAGGTGCATTTGATCTGGACTTGTACGTCTCGGGATTCGCTACTACGCGACGGTCACCGGAACTTGCTACGCGTTCTCAGAAGGCGTTTCTTCGACTAGCAAAAGGTCAGTTTACCGTTTACGATGCGGGGAGCCAGCAGTTACGACGATTTGTTACATAGGGTTCGCGTCGCTGCCGAAGCTTCAAGCCCCACAATCAGAATATCCAGAATTCGACGATGAATATCTTGCCTCCTTGAAGCTGCCACCCCGACCCACCGAAATCACGGACGACTACGAAGTACAAGACTTGGAAGCCCAGTTTCAAAATATTGCCAATAGGTCCGACAGTGACGACGTCTCCGATTGTGAGGCCTCTCGACCGCCATCACCATCGTCGTCGTCCCACTCTAGTCTCAATACCTCGCTCGGAGGCGTCCCTTCAGCTATATCTGCGGACCTCCGTCGATTACACGCGAATCTCGAATCACGCCTCCAGCCATTCTGGTCCTCAGCCCTCTCCGCGCGGACAGTCCGCATTTCTGTATATGCCTGTCCATCATCCGGTCCCGCTTCCATCGACAAGAAAGACGACCGGGAACGAGAACGTACATCTCTCGATCACGGACCATTACTCTGCCGGGATATATCCACGACCTCTGACGGCTCGTTTGCTTCCAATTTCACCATCAAATGGAAAGACATCTGCACGCATCCGCTTGCTCTACATATCGCCTTTGATGAGTTGGCACTTGAGCATGATCTCTTCGTCGTCGCGGAATTGATTTCGTCATCCCTACAAGCCTCAGTTCAAGCCATGCTCTTGCCCTCCGAGCCGCCAGCGCAGACATCACAGCGGGTTTCCATCACCCATTCGCCTGTGCGTGTTATCTCAGACATAGATGATACCGTCAAGGTTTCCGACGTAGTCAACGGTGCACGCGCGGTGTTTCACAATGTGTTCGTGAAAGATTTTCAGAATATCATAATCCCTGGTATGGCTGAATGGTACAACGAGATGTGGAGCAGGGGTGTCCGATTTCATTATGTTGTGAGTCAATCACATATATACTTGACTTCATCGCTCACCTTGCTCTGCAGTCGAATTCGCCGTTTGAGCTGTTACCGGTCATCAATCAGTTCCTCAGTTTTTCGCAACTTCCTCCAGGTATGCTATCGACACTCAGAGTTTACGTGTGCTGATTGCATGCACAGGTTCGATACGACTACGGTCATATGCCGGCCGTTCACTCTTTAACGGTCTTCTTTCCGCACCCGCGACACGGAAACGCGCCAACGTCGTCGAAGTCCTCGACAGCTTTCCTCAATCCCAGTTCCTTCTCGTTGGCGACTCCGGCGAACAAGATCTCGAGCTCTACTCAACTCTCGCTCAGGAGCGCCCCAGTCAGATTCTAGGCGTGTTCATCCGTGACGTAGGTAAAGATGTATATCCCGACATCGAAGATCCGACGGGCGCTGGGTCATCATTCATACCTAGAACCCCAGTTTCGAGAGGCAGTGTGCCGCTCCCTTCTACTCTCTCACCGCTACGACCTCAGCCGCTGCGGACAGTCTCAGATACTGAAACGGAGACTGGCCATAGCGCCGCACGCAAGACTCGTCTTCCACTATCGAAGTTGAGCATGCCTCCGACTTCGTTCACTCCCGTCGAGCGTCCGGCATCGCCGATATCCGTATCGTTCACGGGTTCTCGGTCATCCATCGATTCAACAAGCTCATATGCGTCGAATGGATCTAGTGGGTCTTTCGGTTCGCGCAGTGGACGACGCCAAACGTTAACATTGCTCACGGAGACGGAAAAGAAGCGGTACGAGCTACAAGCGAGGGTCAATCGCGCAAGAGCCATAATGCCTGGCCATATCTTTCTTCGGGTTTTCAGAAATGCTGAAGAGTGTGTTGAGGCCAACGATATATTGGCGCAGCTAGGCACCAATAGAGTCTAATTAGGGTGAGTCTCAGCGATGGAAGGAGCATTATAATGATAGATGTATCATGGCACCCGCATCCACGGTATAGTGGTGGTATAACTTAACATATGTCTGTATGTATAGCGCTAGTCGGAGGTCACGGACTCTGCTTTCTCGACTGATTTTTTGGCCTTTGCCTCGGCACGCGTCTTTGTAAGGTTGACTAGGTCTGTCATGTACCCATTGAGTTCCTAAATCAAGGTCGTTAGCATGAGTTCGCAAATTGCAAGGCTGGGCACATGTATTTTATGTTTACCTGGTTATTAGGCTCAAACGACAAACCGAGTGCTACAGCTTCCTTTGCCTCCTCGATCTGACCGAGCCCTACCAATGCCTTGGCCTTCCTGAAGTGCCCCTTGGACCAATTCCGCCGTATGGAAATGACAGTTTCGGCATCTACCAGTGCACCTATGAAGTCACCCAACTCAAATAGTGCGGCAGAGCGGTTAGAGACGACCGTTGACAGCTCTTCGCGCAACACAGCGTTGTTCTCCCAAGGTGGACGCTGAATAGCTATGCTAGCTGCCATGTTGTACCGAGCGAGAGCCTCCTTGTGCTTGCCATTCTTGTAAAGATTCTGCGCTCAGAATATAAGCAATATCACAACATAAAGGTAGTGCTATCACATACATTACCCTCGTCCTTTGTGGTTGTCACAGCCTGCGAGAGTTTCTGCTGCACAACGTTCCCTGGAGGGGGGCAGCGTAAATTGGGGTTCGCGTGCAAGATTTTGGACATCCGGTTGAGACTGGAGAAGTCTACATCACAGTCCGGGCATTTTTCGAGTTTGTGTTTTCCGCAGAATGCAAGGGATTCATTTGGCCCACTGAGAGCGAGGTCGACCGGGTGGAAGTCCGCTTCAATCCTAGCCTGCATGGCTGGATCTGGCTGCGGGGGCGCCATCATCTGCTGCGGGCCCTGTTGTTGCGGGTGCGGGTGCGGGTGCGGGTGAGGATGTGAGTGGGACATTTTATAACGTCTGTATAATACTCTGCAGGTTCTGGCGAGGATGAGCGGGACACCCCAGCTGCCACGTTACCGACGAATGGGGAAGGTAACAGTATCGTGAGAACATATAGCCATATCTAGCATAGGTTGGTAAGCGTCTCCCACCGGAATTTTTCAAATCTGGTTTGCTCAGCTCTCTTTCTTTCTTTCTCCCAACGACCGTCTTTCACTAGAAGAAAACTCGCTTTTATCACAGAAAAAAGAACATTTCAAGTTCACCGTTCTGCCCTAATATGACCAATGGAATTGTAAACGGCAACGTAGGTCTTGAGACTCAATTTGGTGCGTCCAGCAGCTCCCAAGTTATCGGTGTCCCTTCACACTCATACTGGACGCCTTTATAGCTTCTCTCGGCATCAATGGAACAAAATCTGCATATGTTCCCCCTCATATGAGAGCTTCGCAGCGGGCTGCTCCCCCTGCTCCTGCTACCACCAACGGGTACGCATTTTTTACTTGATCTTTCTCTTTTGTCCGATCTCATCGGAGCAATTACTGATAGGGCCGGCTGGGACGAGCCCCGCTCATCTCCTCGTGGCGGATTCGCTTCTCTTCGTGGAGGCCCCACAGATAGAGGCAGAGGCGGAGCCTTTACCAGCAGCGCATTCAGCTCCTCCCGCGGAGGCAGTGGCGCGAGCGATTGGGCTGGGTCTCCCCGCCAAGCTAGTAATGGTTGGACCCCTAGAGAAAGCCGCGGGGACGGCCAGAATCGTGAATCCCCCGGCTACGGTGCTTGGCGCAATGGTGCCCATGTCGTCGGTCCCCGCAACGCTCGCATGGAAAAAGAACTCTACGGCGATGCTCAGGACCCGTCCAAGCAACATACTGGCATTAACTTCGAAAAGTACGACGACATTCCCGTCGAAGCCACCGGTGCAGGAGTGCCTGAACCTGTCGTGGCTTTCACCAATCCTCCTTTGGATCCCGTTCTCTTGGAGAACATTTCGTACGCTCGTTATACTACCCCGACCCCGGTCCAAAAGTATTCCATTCCCATTGTTGCCGCCAACAGAGATTTAATGGCCTGTGCTCAGGTAAGAGCTTTCAAATACACTGCCATTGATTTGATTTGCTCACGTATCGCATTAGACTGGTTCAGGCAAGACAGGAGGCTTCCTGTTTCCCATCCTTTCAGCTTCTTTCGCTTCGGGTCCTCGTGCTCCGCCCGCCGAAACCCCACAGATGGGTTATTCTCGATCACGCAAAGCGTACCCCACTGCCCTCATCCTCGCCCCTACCCGTGAGCTCGTGAGTCAAATCCACGAGGAGGCACGCAAATTCGCCTACCGTTCTTGGGTTCGCCCTGCCGTCGTGTATGGTGGTGCGGACATCAACCAGCAGCTGCGTTTGATTGAGCGTGGTTGCGATCTCCTGAGTGCCACTCCCGGCCGTCTTGTCGACCTCATCGAGCGTGGGCGGATCAGTCTTGCCAACATTCGTTACCTCGTACTTGATGAGGCTGATCGTATGCTCGACATGGGTTTCGAGCCGCAGATTCGAAGGATCGTCCAGGGAGAGGACATGCCTGGTGTTGAAGATCGTCAAACACTCATGTTCAGCGCCACCTTCCCGCGTGACATTCAAATGCTGGCCCGCGACTTCCTGAAAGATTACATCTTCCTTTCAGTCGGTCGTGTAGGTTCTACGTCTGAAAACATCACTCAGAAGATCGAGTTCGTTGAAGATAACGACAAACGCTCGGTGCTCCTTGACATCATTGCATCGGAACCCCCCGGTGGACTCACTCTTGTCTTTGTCGAGACGAAGCGGATGGCTGATATGCTGTCTGATTTCCTCATGGCGAACCGCTTGCCTGCGACGTCTATCCACGGTGACCGTTCCCAGCGTGAGCGTGAAATGGCCTTGCAGACTTTCCGTACCGGTCGCACCCCTATCCTCGTTGCCACAGCCGTCGCAGCTCGTGGTCTTGATATCCCCAACGTCACACATGTCGTCAACTACGACTTGCCTTCTGACATCGACGATTACGTCCATCGTATCGGTCGTACGGGCCGTGCGGGAAATACTGGTGTTTCCACTGCGTTCTGGAATCACGGCAACAGGAACATTGTGAAGGATCTGGTTGAGCTTCTCCGTGAGGCGAACCAGGAGATCCCGCCGTGGTTGGACAGCGTGGCTCACGAGGCTACCTTTGGCTCTAGCTTCCGAGGTCGCGGACGCGGAGGTGGTCGTGGCGGTCGTGGGGGCAACCGTGATTACAGGGCCAGCGGTGGAGGTGGCGGCGGCGGATATGGAGGATTTGGTGGTGGCAACAGGGGCCCGGCCATGGGTGGTGGTGGATATGGAGGTGGTCCCGCCTACGGTGGCGGAGGATCTGGTTATGGTGGAGGATACGGCAATGGCGGAGGGGGAGGAAGTTGGTGGTAAATTTCTGCGGTGACCGACAATCATGACTTCAACATCCCTATTTCCATTCTTCCCTCTCGATGCGGCTCGGTTTCATCCACACTCTGAACGATTAACTCCATGCAAGCGCGGCTCGCGATGGGGCCACGACTCCCCGCCTCCTCCGACTCCTCGTCTCTCTCTTTGTCTCACTCGATGCATACTCGGACTCTGCGCTGCTCTTTCGACCTGTGATCGGTTTGTCTCGTTGCTTTCTGCTCATCATGATGACTATACGGCCTATCTTATTCTCGTCGTCGTCTGTGTTTCTACTATTCTATCGGCGCGTATACTCCTAATCACCCCCACCCCACGCGCCACCCTATCCCCACCCACCCCAACCAGTCCGCTCGTTTTCAATATAGATAGACGTTGACGGCGGGCCGTAGACATGAGCAGTTCTTCATCATACAGTTAGTGTCTGGTCTTCGTTTCGCGATACCCCTCATTTATTGGCATTGCGACACGCAGTCGGACATTATTTTTTGATATCCCTCATAGCATCACGAGACAATTATCTGTTAGAGCATCGCACATCTTGTACCGTAGTCTTTTCCTCCCTCTTATTCCATCTGTTCTGTCTGAAACCTGATGTGAGGCTGAGCGATAGGAACGGGAACTCCGGGTGTGAAAAATATAGCTCGGCTGTCGCAGAGGCGACGGTCTTTTCCTTCTGATTCACGTCACTACAAAGGTAGCCTTAGGCAGCCCAGAAAGGTCCTGACCCCCAAGCACAGCGTTACACGTCAGCAGCATAAAGGTCGGTTTTGAAACTTTTGCTGTACTCTTCAGTTCTAGATTTTGTTTTCAAGGATATTCCATGTATCGAGGTTCGGCGGTTTTCGATGGACAAGAGCTACCTCCTCTGAGGAGGCTGAAGCCGTTGCCGAAACGCAGGCGCACCTCGGACGTGGCCCATTCTGCGGACGACATCGTTTCTCCTATGGAAGCAATGCTCGGTGCAGAAACAATCGCAGAAGAGCTGATCGCACATGCGGATTCGCTGTCATCGCAAATGGCACTCCAGTCGTACTACTCGTCCATACTCAGCGGGGCACACGGTCTCCTCAGTAATAACGGAACGGCGGGGGAGAATCTACTGGTATCTGGTAATCAGGGAATAGATCTAAGCACTGCGTATCTGCGTTTTGCGGAGGGGAGAGAAAGAGCGGATGAAGATCGTGGTGACGGAGATTATGTCGATCATTTGCAACAGCCGGGGAATACGAAGAAGAGGAAGGTTCCTGCCAATGCGCCCGGGTCGATGAATGGCCGTGAAGTCAGTTTGAACACTGGTGGAGAAGACGAGGTGTTGGATGGCTTTGACGCAGGACTGACGAGTGGTCGACCAGATCAGAATCTTGATGATCCGGTTGCTCCACTTTCATCTCTGTCGAACACACCCCGGAAGGGCAAGATCACTCTAGCAACGCTAGCCGGGCTCCAGCACAAGGAGATGCTGAAACATCGCAAACGGCAGCTTGCTGCTGTGCTTGGAGCACTGTCCCTTGGCGATACTCTCGCTCTTGATCAAGCCTTGTCCTCGCACTTGCCTTTCATGAACTCTACTTTCGCTTCCGATGCCTTCCCGCCCAAGATCCGACTCTCTCGACGCCGAGGTCCCCGACTCGCCCGTGCGGCGAAAGCCCGAACGAGCGTTTCCTCACCTCGCTTCCGCTCTCGTGCCAACCTCGCCTTTCCCACCACCCAGTTCACATTTGTGTGGCACAGTGCGAGTGAGTAGTGGTGTTTTATGTACACTGGAGATTAAGCCTGATCACATCGGGCTCTGTCTCAGCCTCTGACCGCCTCGCTGCGACTAAAGAAGAGGTCACGCTACTACGCTCGCGCTTCGAAGAAGAGCTTGCTCGCCAGGCAGCGAAAGCCGCCCAAGCCGCAGCAGAAGCCAAGCAAGCCGTGCTGGCTGCGAGTAAAGCTGTAAAGTCGAAGCGCACGGCCAAGGGACAACAGCGGGCTCGCGCGTCTGCTCCTACAGGCGGGGATCCATTGGCAGAGTTTCTCGACCAATCTGGGACAAAGACTCGGGGAAGCAAAAAGAAAAAGCGGAATGCTCTTGCAATTGCTTCAAATCCTCACCACCGCAAAAATTACGTGCCCTCCCGCCTACCCTCCTCCGGCCAAGCCAACGCAGCCCAGGTCACCCAGAACGCTCAAAACTTACTTAGTCCACTCCCGCTTCGTTTCCTTACTGCAGAGATACCACCTCGCAGGAGGAAGAAGTCTCTCGCCACTGTTCCTGCGTCCCAGATCATCAGCCCTGCAGATGAGTGGATTTGCCCACGTTGCGAGTATTCGTTATTCTATGGAGAAAGCGCCGAGTATCGACGCGCAGTCCGGAGTCGAAAGCAGATTTTGCGCCGACGCCGGCGGGCCCAAGAACGCGCTGCTGGGGGGCTTAGCGCGCCAAAAATACCCCCCAAAGCTCCATCCGAAGATGAAGATTACGACGATGACTTTGAGCCATCTCCGGCCCCATCGCCTGTTGTCTCTAAGCAAGCGGGGTGGAAGGAGGGGCCTGACATAAGGGCCAAGGGGCAGGAGCGTTTACGAGCGGGGTAGTACGAGGTTCTAGCTACGACTCAGCGTTCTTTTTTCATCTCGTTCTCTGATTGGACCAGACAATTCACCTCTATTCCGGATAATCCGCATCGTCATGCACACCGTTTTCTATCTATAAAGCCGATTTTGTTTTCCAGCGAATGTTCTTTTTCGAGGGAGAGATGTTCTTTGTTCGACGGGCCGCTTTTTGAGGAATGTTGCTTCTGCGGCCTGCCGTTTTGTAGCGAGTTTCCCTCGAGGTTATCTGTACTCCAAAGAGGGTGCGGTAGTTGCCACAGTAAGACTGATACCGACCCCAAGCTCAGTTGAAAGCTTAACGGCCTCCTGACGCGTCGACGCCTGCAGCTCCTTCTCTAGTCTCTAAATTTACTCGTGGAGCCATTCACTCAGAGCACAAACGGTTAGTGCTCCCTCTTTTTTACGTGCTGCGCTTATTTATTGGGTGACATCGACCGACATGAAGTGATTCCGTAAACTCGATCCTAGATCTCAAACAGCCGGGGAAGGCTTCTTCCAATTGCACATCTGCGTTCCTGCTATACTGTGAGGCTTTTGTTATTTGCGCTGTCCTATAGCAGGGCGGAGGGCACGATCCGCAGCCCAGCATGTTGGTGCATGCACCACAGACATGGTGAATTCTCAGTCTCAATGACTCATGCAAAAGCGCGTCGCTGGAGCAGTGTCCTTTGCCAAGCTTCCGATACTTTGCCTTCAAGATGTTTGTGAGGGTCATAAATCTCAAACCTGATTAATGAATTTTCCTAGCACTCTCAAACTACGACGCCTCGTGTTTGTCAACTTTCGGGGTATAATTCGCAGGAGTATCGGATAATTATCCAGATACTTTCCCTGGTCTCTCCTCAATTCGTCGCCATTATCTGCAAATTGACGGATAGTCGGCCCCGTCGTCGCTGCCATGTCTGCCGATCAGCGATATATGTACCACAATAATCCCCAAGGCGTACCTACGTCATATGACTACCAGTCGTATCCCCCGTCGTCCTTTGAACCAGCACCGCTCCCCCCGGCCCCTGTTCGATCTGTTCGTGCCAACTCATCCCAGTCTCATTCGCATCATCAGCCACCAAATTATGCCGCCCAATCGACCTATTCGCAGCCTACGGCCTACGCGCCCGCTCCCTATAATACTACGCAGCCCCCTCCCCCACCACAATGGCCGGCCGAAAGCTGGCAACCGCACTATACGCAGCCTTTCCCCCCTCAGTCGATGGAGATGGCCTATAATTCTGGCCCCGCGCGCGCGGAAGCTGCCCCGCCACTCTCTCCTCCAGAGGTGAGAAGCTTCGTCCCGGTTCCGTCAAGCCAGCCGCAAGAAAACCGCCGCCAGGAAGAGCGTTATGCTCCAGTATCCGAACCCTCGAGCTCTGCGATTCAGCAGAAGAGCAAACGACGCGACAAAGAGTCGCCGGTTGTCTCCGCAAGTCCCATACCGAACTCGGGTCTTGACTTCATGAAAGTGTGTGGCATTGGTTTAATTTGATGGCTCATTCTCAGAAAATTCTCGCTCTATCCTAGATGTTGGACTCTTACAGGCTCATTATCGACGCGACAAGCAATCTCACAGCCCCCACGATGCCCGCCCTAGGACGTCCCACCCCACCTGAGACCATCGAACGAATGTTGCAATCCGCCAACTACGGAGTGCAAATGCTACAATCTGCAGTCTCACCACCAAATACTGACACGAGGCCGGCTACGAGCGGCGAAGAAAAAGATGTACTGACCTCAAAGCGGCAGGTAAGTGCGCCGGGCCAGTGTGGGATATATGCTACGTCTTGACGCCCGTCGGTCTTTGCACATAGAAACCCGAGGATCAATCCACAGAAGGACAGACTTGTCTAGGCTGTAACGCTACCTCGACACCAGAATGGAGGCGAGGACCCCTGGGTGAGTGTGTGGCTCTAGGCTGCCTATTTGCACAAACATTGAGCAGCGAGTGAAATAGGGCCCCGAACTCTATGTAATGCGTGCGGCCTCGTGTACGCAAAACTTGTACGTCACAGGGGTTTTTAACCAAGTTCCGCACTGACCATTCCCAAATTTGCAGCTGAAAAAGAGGGCACGAGGAGAGGGGCGGTCACGGGGTGGTAGCAATACCGGTCACGACTCTCATAACGCTATGGATGAATCAGGTCCCGCGTCCAGTGGTGATGGGGGAAGCGAGGATGAAGACTCATACGGCTCGCAAGACCGCCGGAGTGATTTCGGCGATCATCACGCACGAAGAGGTTGAATAATGCCATTGCGGACCCATTTCTTGAGGTCTCTTCGCACACAGTATTTCTCATCTGTCCACCTTTAGTGTACTTCCATCGTGTCGTGCGTAATTGTCCGCATTTTGGTTCTTGGAGTTCACCACCATGGTGCAGGGATAGCTTATCGTGAACTCTCTGGTTCAACCTATCATCCAAGGCAGATGCAGATCGTTCAGGATAACGGCCCCAGTAGGATCGCACCACGTTAAGATTAATCCTTAAGTTCCAAGCGACGATTTTTTGTTGTCATTTTACACGCCTCCCTCTCTTCATGATAGAATAAACCCGGGGGTCCGCGGTGACGAGCACTGGGGAGACTTACTACGTTCATATATTTGCAGCGGGATATTTAGGTATCCCCCTCCGCGTCCTTTAAGACGTACGCCTTCGTTATTCAGAATTTCGGACCTCAGGCCTCAGATTCAAACCGGCTTGGCTATCGTTCCCTCGCCTATTTTCGCAGGTCGTGTAATTTTGCGAGCTCGGGTTTCTCGGATCGAGATTCGTAGCGCAATCACCTTCCAATCGCCAGGATCTGGACAACAATGGCATAGATGGCAAGGGTGAAAAAAAATTCCTGCAAGTTCCTAGCATTGACATCAAGCAGTGAAAATGGTCAAAGCGCGCAGTGCAGTACTACGATATCCGAGTCTAAGAGTCCCAACAACTAAAGCGTACATACATACACCACACGCACCTGCGCTACCGTCCAGGCACCCCGCTCTGCGCGGTCTTCCCGACTTGCATTGCCGCCTGTTGCGGGAAATTGCCAGGTTGCATTGCGGGTGACTGTCCATTGGCATGGTTCGGCATCGCCCTCTGGGGCCTCCAAGCAAACGCAGGCTGCCCGGGCATCTGTCCGTGCATCCCAAACGTCATGGGAGCATAACTGTACACCGGATACTGCGGCATCATAGGTGCCCCATGCGACTGGTCTTGCACGGGCTGTCCCTGAGAGCTGGCATTGTTGGGGGTCTGAGGGTGATGCACCTGTAGTGTTTGCGGGTGGGGAGATGCTTGTGCATGTGTGATGGGCCGAAAGTGGGCGAAGTTGTATTGGTTCTGAGGGGGATTAGCGTGCTGGGTAGGGTGAGTCATTTGAGGGAGCTGGTGGGTGTTCGGCATGGGGGATCGCGATGCCAGTTGCTGGGTTGGCGCCATGGGACTGCTGCGCGGGGCTCCTTGATTGCCACCGTTCATGGGACTACGTGGCAAGGCTTGGGGGGTTGATCGCCCAGCCTGTGCTTGTGCTTGTGCTTGTGCCTGCGCCTGCGCCTGCGCGTGCACTTGCGCTTGCGCTTGCACTTGATTCATGCGCGCCGCAGCCTGCATCTGAGCTTGTATCTGTGGGTACATTGCCTGCGCCTGTGTTTGTGCTTGGGCCTGAGCTTGAGCCTGAGCCTGAGCTTGAGCCTGGACCTGCGCTTGAGCCTGAGCCTGAGCCTGAGCTTGAGCTTGAGCCTGAGCTTGAGCCTGAGCTTGAGCTTGAGCCTGCGCCTGCGCTTGAGCCTGAGCCTGAGCCTGAGCCTGAGCCTGAGCCTGAGCTTGTGCGTGCGCTTGATGAGCTTGTGCCTGAGCCTGAGCCTGAGCCTGAGCCTGCGCCTGCGCCTGAGCTTGTGCCTGTGCATGGGCATGAGCTTGCGCAGCATGGGCTTGCATAACCAGCTGGTTAGCCTGTAATAATTGCGTGCCCCCCTGCGCTAGTTGAGCGTTTGTTCGCTGTGGCGGCGGGGTGGGCTGGTTTGGATACACGAGCTGAGGTGTTCCAGGTTTCTGGTGGTTAGGAGCAATCTGGATAAAGTGAGAAGATGCGGCTGGAGGATGGTAATGGGTTTGGGGAAGCTGCGAGCCGGGTGCAAGAGGAGACGAGTGTGGAGGTTGAGAGGAGGAGGAAGAGGGGACCTGAGGAGAACGGGTATAGCCACGATGGGCAGGCGAAGGAGCAGTCTTAGCTGTGTCTGACGAAACCTGAGATTGTGGTGGCGAATAGCTAGAAGATGGCAAAGGTGAATTAGAGGCTATCGGAGGTGACATCGCGTTGGACTGCAGCTGATTGGCGGATAGATGGGGGACAGGTGTTACTGAAGATCGGGGAGCCTCGGGTGGCGAGGAATGAGAATTGGCCTGCATCCTTGTGTCTTGTGATGTGACCTGTTGAGGATCTGGGACGTTTGAGAGAGGCTGATGGGAGGGTATAGGTATAGTCGTGGGGAGCGACTGGGACGCCGGAGGTTGGGGAGTCAAGGTCTGGACTGGGGTGGAAGAAGCTGTGGCCGTCGTCGTCGTCGTCGGTGGCGCAAGCGTTTGCGTCGCCGGTTGTGTTTGTGGCTGCGTTTCTGTCGGGGGATTCCTATGACGTTGTAAAGCATCCAATATCCGATAACTGTAAGTCGTAAAATATCAGCCCGTGCACATAGCCGCACCATCAACCCTGGCGTGATTTACCTTGGGACATGGGGTCTGTTTACCCGAGGGTTCATGTATTGCATAATCTTTGCACGTCTGGCTTTCTCAGACTCGTCTTCTTCTGCAGTGACAACGGCGGCCTTGCGTTTCAGGGAAACGGGAACAGTTGGTGTTGATACCCTTAAAGTATGGTTGACAATACGCGTCAGGTGTGGATCGGGGTCGAGACACAGGGGTGCTGAGGTGCTCAGCTGGTGTTGCAAAAGGTCAATCGCATGTCGCGGGGCGATCGAACACCACGCACCAATATGTGGGCTTCCATTTCTAGTGCATCAATGTCTGTCCATTTACCACCGAGTCGCTGGTTCATGAGACAGATGTCGGCCCATAGCGTCTCCCCATTGGGATTGAGAGTTACACGACTTTTTTCGGGTTTCTCGAGCGGAGGATCCTTCGGCTTCTTTGGACGATAGTCTAAGAGCTCCACGACCATGCAACCTGGTGCATAAAGATGAGGCATGTTTACCACTGCTTCTGTGATACGCGTCACATACCATCATAGAAGGGTACACGGGCAGAGTCGAACAGCTCCATATAGTCTACCGGTATTCTGTGTGCGCGGATATCGTCCAATAGTGACTGTCAACATTGCAAACATCAGTTCCGGAGCCCGGGTTGCTGAGAACGCGGACTAACGGCGACTGGGTTATTGTACAAGAACTTTGGGCCATTGTTGAGTGTCCAATGTTCGGGATAAAGGTGGACGGCAAAGGACGGGGGTGCTGATTTGTACTTGTCCAATATTGAATCTGCGGAGCGGGTTAGATTGTAGCCAGCCATGCACTGACTGTGAGCTTGAGCTTTGGAGTGAAGCGTCGAGTGCCACAGCCCCGGATGCACCTTAAATTAGCTAAGCAACGTATTCCGTTAATCACCCGTGGGAAACACATCTCGGTCAATAAATGGAGGAACAACTGAGAGAGGTGCTCTTCCATCCACATTTTATACTGGGGAATATAACGCTAATCCTCAATCCCAGCTTATCCCGTTCCTTCGAGACAAGAACCCCCAGGTGCGGCAAATAGCCCTGTCAAATCTTTTGGGTCAGACCCCAAATGGCTCGCCGCACCGCAATCTATTCTTCAATGGTCTCCAAAGTGGGGGCCTCCACAAGCCTCAGGAAACCGACATCATCCGGGATCTAAAGCTGCTCTGCAGAGATCAGCTCGTAAGCACTTTGCCTGGCCTAATATTCTTGCCGATCTTGACGACTCACCAGGCCGTTGCACACGATGCATTCCGAGCTTTGGTGAATCTATCAGACTCGCCTTTACTGGTACCCTTTTTGACAGAATCATCATTTCTCACCTTTCTGGTTTCCTACATATTGGTAAGTTTCCAAAGTCAGTCCTTGACGAGAAATCTCAAATTGCTGTATAGAATCCGGATGCGATCCTTGCCGATCTAGCTTCCATGCTTCTGTCCAATCTTACCGCATCGTCATCGACATGTTCCGCCATGCTGAGCTTGAACGTGTCCGTCGTTTCAGACGCCTCTTCTACGTCATATTATCCCACACAATCTCGGGCAGGGACATCATCTGCGCCAGTTCCATACCCTTCCGGGGAAGAGCGCGACGTGCTGGCCTTGCCTCTTCTTATTGATGCTTTTGTGCAAGGGGCGTTGCCAGATGCATCCGAGGACAAGGTAAATCGGAAGCGCAAGGGGGAGTTGCATTTCCTGGCCAGCGTCTTCGCCAACATTACTACGGTTCGTCATTCTCCCCGTATCGCATTGCGATCCGCAAATGAAGACAACCCATCAGTCTCCGAGCGGCCGCAGTTTCTTCGTCACTCCTCGACACGTAGACGAGATTCGGTCTGCGGGAGCGCTCGAGTATCCACTCGCAAGGATCGTGGCTTTTACCGAATACAAGGATACGATACGAAGAGGGGGTGTCGCCTCCACGATTAAGTAAGCTCTGCTTTGAACCATGGCTGAACCAGCCTGACAAGTAAAACCACAGGAATTGTACCTTCCAAACATCGGCTCACCGTGCATTGCTATCACCAGACACCGAATCGGTCTCGGTCCCTCCCTCTACTGTAGTCGCACCCGGAATCGATGCACTGCCATACATACTCCTGCCTCTTGCTGGACCAGAGGAGCTGGATCTTGAGGTTCGCTCCATGATTCGTGGAGATCGTGGCTTTTCTGACCCTAGTGATCAGGAGCAAGAGCGACTGCCATCCGCTTTGCAATTCCTACCTTCCACCAAAAAACGCGAAGTTGACTCGGTCCTGCGCTTGACCCACGTTGAGACTCTCCTTCTACTGTGTACAACTCGATGGGGACGGGAGTACCTGAGGGCTAATGGAGTCTACGAAATCGTCCGGGGTGCACACATGGAAGAGACCGTCGATAAGGTAGAACTCATACTACAAGTCCTATATATACGTGAGTGGCTGATGATGGCTGGACAGGTTTCAGAACACATCGAGCGTCTCGTTCAGTTACTGAAGGGTGATGAAGCCCCTGCAACTGAGGGCGATGATAACGGGAAGATACAGACTGCTATTGCAGAGGATGAAGACGACGAGGATAACAAGATCGAAGAAGTGTGATAGTAATGCATTTTAAATAACTGAGAAGGTGCGCCGTTCCTCAAATTTGTGTGAGCCGCCAGCAAGGAATCTCATCTTTCCAGTCCAGCTCAACATTCGACGAAAATAAATAGGACATCGTAGTCGCAATTAAGACTCCACGTTTTTGATGCTGGAAGGCACCATCCAAGTTATAAGTCTCTTTTCTCAGCGCTAGGACTGCCTCGTCACCGTCGCTTAAGATTAGCTATACTGCGGAAACCCAGCCTCCCAGTTCTACTGGCCGCTCTAGCTCTGCCATGTCGTCAAGCGACCTTGATTTGGCGAGGACCACTATTAACTCGTGTAATCTCCTACCTCCTTAGCGCCACTACGTGAAGATTTAGCTGGGGACACTGATCAGTTGACTGGACTGTCTTAGACACCAAAGCTCATCCTGGAAATGGCACGCAGAAAGTGGTTCACAGAAGGTAATACTGCTTGACTGGACGACCACGCATACAGCGGGGTCACTTGTTGCAGTGTCTCACGTCAGGGTAGCCTTAGTGGACTGCCTCCGTATAGCGAGCGCTCATCATCCATTGTGATCAAAGTACGTTATGTAACACCCATCTGTCCATTCGCCCTTCCAACCTTCGATGCGTTTCATCAGCTCAATTAGTGGGATCAAACATTCCGCCCCACCTCGTTTCGTATCCTTGCTATACGGAGATGGAAGGCGATGCTACAACATCCGGCATACAATCTATAAAGGTCGACACTCATGAACTAAGGTCCTCCAGCGTCCTTCTGCCCTAGGATACTCACCGCGTCTCTTTCTTCCTTTCGCATTTCTCAGTCGATCTGGTATCGACTTGTCCGTCTTTGAACCAGGTTACATTCCTTTACACTACTTCTCTGTGCAGCGCACTTTCATCTCCACAACTTACGAATTGATAAACATGTTGTTCCCCTCGGTCCTCCTCCCCCTCGCAGCTGTTTCCCTTGCCGGTAGTGCCGTCGCCCTTCCACGCCCAGCCTTCATTGGCGGCGGCCTCGTCGCGCGGAGTGAGTGCCTGTGGTCCACCTTTGCCTTCCCGGTTTCTGATCGCGATCTGCCATACATTAGATTCCACCTTGCCTCCTTCGAATGGGACATTGCTGCCTCCCCCAATGACAGGCAACTCCACAATGCCCCCCGCGAATGGGACGTCTCTGGCTCCTCCAATGAATGGCACCCATTCATCGGGCGGCTCGTCGAACTCAACAGGTTCAGGCACAGCTCCCCCTTCAAGTAACACGACCAACACCGGGCATGCGAACTCGACCAACCACAGCCACGGTGGTGGATACAGGCACCACTACCACAACGGTACTCATGGACACTGGAATTCCACCGGGGAGTACCCACCTCCCGTAACGGTGACTGTCACGGTTACTGGCTCAGCGTCTGGGGCTACTGGTGTACGTATTGTTGACTTCGTCTCACCTATTCGCGAGTTAGGAGTTTTTAGCTGACCTGACGTGACTTGTTCGCAGACTGGCATGACCTCGAACACCACTCGCGCAGCCACTGGCTCGATGACTCTGTCGTCTGCACCCAGCACGGTGACCACAATAAAGTCCTCGGCCAGCTCGAGTACGGTTGTATCCGTGAGTTTGATCGAGCTTGTTGTGCGTGTAGTGGCTGATGGTCTGCTTTTTCCAGTCCGGCTCCATGGGTAATGCAACTGGCACCGGCGTTATCCCAAGCTCGAGCTCAACTGTAATAGTAGGTTTGATGCTTCTTATGGTCCGGTACACGCTAGCTAACGGACCTCTACTTGCTAGTCTTTTAGCTCAGCGACTGGTGTAGGAATCTCCCCCAGTTCGAGCTCAGCTGTAATCGTGCGTCATTTTGCTCTTATTATGTATTCGTGCGGTGCTAAACGAATCATTGCAGTCTTCCGCCACACACAGCGCTCCATCTTCAAGCACTGCTACTGGTGCATCGTCAACTGGAGCTCCTGGGAGTGAAGATGTAATCAACTTTGCCGAAATATATGGTGGCCCCCGGCGAAGGTAATTTCTATTCATCTATAATCAAAAAAACATCAGATTTATAATATCTGAAGAAGGTCGCTGTCCCGTCGTGGGCTCTGAGCGGTATCGATGTCGAGTTTTGGATCCGCAGAGGAGATCTGTAGCCTGATATGTTTGTGATTGGATTCACGGTAGCACTTGATCGTGAAGGAAAGAAACGCATTCTCTCCACCATTAGTGATTCTATTCTTTTAATCCTTTTAAGAGACAATCACGAATGAGTTCCTCAAGCATCCAAGCTCGCTGCTCAGGCAGTCCGAATGACCTCAGCTGATAAGATAAGATAATAAAATTTCTGGTGACCCGATCAAGATTGAGTGCTCCTGCTTTACACCTTATCACCATGTCCCAGCCAATTGGTACGAGAAACCGTCGACGATCGTTGTCCATGATTAACGGGCAGTCCTATTACTAAAGCACTGCTGTCGGTATACGACAAATCCGATCTTCTCGATCTGGCGAGGGGTCTCAGCGGAGCAGGAGTGCGCCTCTTAGGCTCGGGAGGCACTGCGAAAAAAATCAGGGAGGCTGGAATACCCATCGAGTATGTGCTAAGCATGCTAGTGTCCGATATGCAGGCTTATTCAGTTATCAGAGATGTCTCTGATATCACTAAAGCTCCTGAGATGCTGGGAGGCAGGGTAAAAACCCTCCACCCTGCGGTCCACGGCGGTACGCGTCTTTTTCTTTGGTTACCGATATCTCTGATCGACGAAAACCCATCAAGGCATCCTTGCACGCTCTATTCCATCTGACGAACAGGATCTGAAAGCCCAGTCGATCTCCCCCATTTCGATCGTCGTGTGCAATCTCTACCCTTTCACCTCGACCATCTCCAAGCCAGGATGCACCCTCGCAGATGCGGTGGAGGAGGTCGACATCGGAGGTGTAACTCTCCTCCGCGCTGCGGCGAAGAATCACGAGCGCGTCTCTGTGCTCTCCGATCCCGCAGATTATACCGAGTTCCTCCAGGCATGGAAGGACGGTCAAGGAGACGTTGGTCAAAATATCAGGAGCAAGCTTGCTCTGAAAGCCTTTGAAATGACCGCGAAGTATGACGAAGCTATTAGCGGGTACTTTAGGGAGCAGTATGCTTCTGCAGAGCAAGAAAACCCTGCTGTGCCCGTGCAGAGGATGGTGCTGCGATATGGCGCAAACCCTCACCAAAAACCTGCACAGACCTTTGTTACAGAGGGAGCGCTGCCATTCAAAGGCAATATCTCATTTTACTTGTGTTTATTTCCTCAACTCAAAGGCCATTTACAGTTCTCAGTGGTTCTCCGGGATACATCAACCTCCTGGACGCTCTCAACTCGTACGCTCTTGTCAAGGAGCTGCAAGAGGCCTTGAACCTCCCTGCAGCAGCTTCCTTCAAGCACGTTTCACCAGCGGGAGCTGCTGTTGGCCTTGCCCTGGATGAGACCGAAAAGCAAGTCTACGGCGTCGAGGATCTGAAAGAGCCCCTGACGCCTTTGGCTTGCGCTTATGCGCGAGCTCGTGGTATGTAGTAGTGGTTTGTTATAGTCATCGCTGTCTTACCCTCTCATTTTTGAGGCGCCGACCGCATGTCGTCCTTCGGCGATTTCATCGCTCTGTCTGCACCTTGCGATCTTGCGACGGCACGCATCATCTCGCGAGAAGTCTCGGACGGTATCATTGCCCCGGGATACACCCCAGAGGCTCTTGATGTCCTCAAAAAGAAGAAGGCCGGAAAGTACTGTGTACTCGAGGTATTGCAAAACTGGTTCAATTTACTTCGATCATAGCTGATCAAGGGCCCCAGATGGACCCCTCGTACTCTCCTCCGGAAGTGGAAACTCGCCAGGTTTATGGGATTCATCTCCAGCAGCGAAGAAACGATGCTAAGATCGACCCGAGTCTGTTCGCAAACATTGTTACCAAGAACAAGGAGGTGTGTCTCCATCCATCCATCCGCCACCACGACAACTAATCAATGCTACTGCGTTAGCTTCCAAGTCAGGCCGTCACAGACCTTATCGTCGCCACTCTTGCTCTTAAATACACTCAATCCAACAGCGTCGCCTACGCCAAGAACGGTGCGATCGTTGGTCTAGGCGCAGGCCAGCAATCTCGCATCCACTGCACCCGGCTTGCAGGGGGAAAAGCAGACATCTGGTGGCTCCGACACCATCCGCGTGTCCTTGCCCTCCCGTTCAAAAAGGGGGTCAAGCGGGCCGAGAAGGCAAACGCAATTGATTTGTTTGTAGGTGGAGAGGTGCTGGAGGGCGGAGAGAAGGCACAGTGGGAGGGACAGTTTGAGGAGATTCCGGCACCACTTGGGGAGCAGGAGAGGAAGGAGTGGGCCGCGAAGCTTGATGGGGTCGCGTGCTCGAGCGACGCGTTCTTCCCGTTCGCGGACAATGTGCACAGGGCGAGGAAGAGCGGAGTGCGATACTTGGCAGCGCCCAGCGGTAGCGTGATGGACGAGGAGTGCATCAAGGCTGCTGACGAGCATGAGATGGTGTTTGCGCACACGTCTCTTCGCCTGTTCCACCACTGAGGGAGGGGACCTAGAAGAGGTAACAGTGCTTGGATAAAATGTATGTCTATATAGTTTAAGAAGGAAGTTTGCTTCCAGCACCGCGAACACCCCATTTGTACTCTTGAAGGCATTTTACGGTTTGCTGCCCAGTGATCGATTGCATCTGGGCTTGGTTTAGCGATAGATGTACTACACTTAATCTAAGCCAAAAGGCCAGAGTGGTGGAAGGTTAGCATAAATGTTTATTCCCTTTTTGGGAATGCGGTAGTGGGCGCGGCAAGTTGTGTATCTTTGTTTGGCAAAGGCTTCGAGATAACACAGGGACAAATACCACTTCGCTATACCACAGCCACCTATGTAAAGAACAAGTTACTCGGTGACTGTACCCACAGATGTATCTCCCAGTTTCGACTCGCTTGTCACGCTGAGGCAAATTGGATATACCGTTTGCACTCGGCTAGTACAGAATGAGCAAATCAAACTACGAGGTGACAGAACGCTTGGAACAAATGGTATCCGTTGGGTATCGGAAGCTCCCTGAAATGCAATATTAATCCGGGACGGTCAGCATCGGCATCAGCTGGCACGTCGCTCGGATTTCACGTCCGCTCTATGCTTAAATATTTGGCACCTCTATATTGATTTGCAAACCACTGACACATTTGGTGAGAGACTGCCAACAGGGACAGTGCCTCCAAGCGTACGGCAGTCCGAATTCGAGTATGGGCGAGGACAACGGACACTGTACCGGGGGAATGACTAATGATAACATGCCCGTATGGTAGGAAACTGGTGGGCTATTAGTCCAAGGGTCAGGCCTTCAGGATGCGTTACCGTTGACCGCCACTTTTGAGAAGTGTTTGTAAACCCTGCCCTATGACCCCACTCAGACCAGCCCCTAACATCTTTCCAGCACTAGCAGTTCCGGCCAGCACCTCGACCCCCCTCGCCAAAACATTCCAGCCAGACCCGTTATTCCCTCCCGTGTGTCCATAAGCCCCAGCATTCATCATCAGTGCAGCCTTTACTGAATCAAGCTCATTCAGGACTTCAACCCCCACAGAGCGGGCCCATACAACAGGAGCCGCAGTTGAGGAATAAAGCTTGTGTAATTTGTCCACTGCTGCCATCACTTTGTGGTTCTCAAAGTAACGCTCGCGAGCGTAGGGGATGAGTGCTGTGTATGAGCCTATAGAAGTACGTGCGCTTGAATGGGCGTACTAAAGTGGAATGATCGAAACACATACCAATGTCGGCGCCCTGTCCAAGTGCACGGATGATACACCGTGTCAGTGCTTCGACATCACCCAGACCAAGGTTAAGGCCCTGGCCTGCGAGAGGGTGAACTGTGTGTGCGGCATCACCAATAAGCACGGTTCGGCTACCTGCGCCCTCGCCGATGTAGGAGTCGGCGTGGTTGAATCGAAGAGGGAAACTGGCGACAGTACCAGCCTGTATAGACGTGACCAGCGACGGAATAGCTTCCGCGTCACTCGGTGGTATACCACCCTCCGACGCACTCTTGGACGCAGAGGCGTAAGCGGAATGGCTTGGTATACTATCCGATCGCTCCCTCCACGCAATCTCCTCCTGTATTTGTTCCTTGGACATACCACTCCCCGAATCAAGGATACGCTGATGTAAATACCGCACTGAGATCTCGGGGAGCCGGAAAACCGCGTTGATCATGCATTCAAGAACACCTGGTTCAGACTTGCTGAGGATGGCCGCGAGCGGCGGCTTCGTAGACCATACAAGAGAAGATACGGTCGGAGAAAGCGGAAGAAAGGCGATGGGACCAGTGGGGAGGAATCGCTGATATGCGGTGTTGTTGGGCGCTTGGAAAGGGCTGCGTTCGAAGTGGTTTAGAGTGGCCACTATGGCTTGGGTGTCGTATGACCATCCATAAGATGATATGCCGGCGTAGGAGCGCACTGGTGAGTTAAAGCCATCGGCACCGACCTACACATGGGTCAGTTAGTGAGGTTGGCTTTCGAGGAAAGCCTACCAGTAGCCTCGTTCGAAGAACCGAGCCGTCAGATAGGTGGACGAGAGGCCAGCCTGTGCCACTCTCTCTGTTCTCGCGTTGAATTAAGTCTACTTTTACGCGCTGGAGCAACTTTAAACCTTGAATTGTTGATAAGCGTCGAAGGAGTGCACGTTGGAGGTTGAGGTTCTCGGTCATCTGTGCCATGTGACTGCATTCTGGCACATTGGAGCTACCCAGTGGGATGTCCGAGGCATCGAACGTAATTCGAGCATCCGAGACACCATCCCATACCTACTCGAAGGTTCAGCATGATGAATTAGAAGATATCGACCATTCTGTACCTGCATCTGTTGTATGGGAGTGGTGCGGGCTTCATCGACGTAGTCCCACACTCCAATGCCTATCGAGCGTGTTCACTTCAATAATAAACGTTGTGCCACGGAGCCACGTACCCTCCAGGAAGGCCCGGGATGAATTCGTGATCGAACTGACGCGGTTGGAGAACACATTGGGTTCGAGACTCCAGTCTTGCACTTTGGACAAATCGCCTGCCTCAACCAACGTTACCTTGAGAGAGTCACACACAATTTTATGCGAAGCTGTCCGTCCGGACAACTGTCAGCTGGGATACCAATTGTAGGAGGAAGAGACTCACTCAAAGCACTCGCGAGCGCGAGCCCGGCTGGTCCACCGCCGACGATAACTACGTCCGTATCCTCCACATTTTCAGAGCTATAAGCTCTGGACGACGTTCGCCTTTGGCGCGTCAAAATTTGCGACCCGGATCTTTTCAGTGCTCGCCGCACCGACAAGGAGGCCATAGCGGTAAGCGCCAAAAGGTGTATGTACCGTTTAGACTACTGGGTCCGAATCCAGCAGTGTTGTTCTCCTCAGCAACCCACTGGATTACTTATTGTCATCTTACTCAAATATCTTACCTGTGCTAATTTCGACAGTACTTCTTTCTTACCTTTCACCCCAGCTGGCCTGAGTTGAACTTTCAGCTTTCAGGCTCGAATGTCTGCACCGCAGGTATCCGCAGCACAAGCAGTTGGCGAATACTTGCAATCTCCAGATGATCTCTTGAAAGTAATTGCATTCAGGAAGAAGTTGGAGAAAGAAAAGGCCTCCATCGATGCAAGGCTTAAGAGCGGAGTCAAGGAACAGCTCGATGCTACTCGAGAGGGACTCAAGAAACTTCTCGGAACGCGGAATAATGTACAGGCCATAAAGGAGGAGATGCAGGCGGTGGACAGACTTTGCACCGACCCACAGAATGTCGTATCAACGTTTGACCAGATCAGCAGAGTGCGTAGCGTTCGCCGTGGACGGACATACTACTAACGCCCTTCCAGGTCTCTGTGGCACATCGAAATTTCGAGCAGACGGAAGAAATGGTCAATAACCTACTGGACATGAACTCCAAACTCGACGCGCTTGAAGGGCTGCTCGCATCTGACAGCAGAGATATCCTGGGTCCAGCCCCCAATTTGCTGTCAATACATTTCCAAATCAACAAGCTCGAGGCCTTTCGAAATCAAACTATGCACCAGGCGAAGAAGGCGTCTGCCAGTTCGCGTCAGAAACTCACCCGAATTTTCGAGCGTCTCAACAAACTTAGTGACGACTTTGAGGCATACATTCTGGAACTAGCGCAGAATATCCTCCCGCTCGTGCGCGCCGGCTACCCTCAAGTCGTAGTCAAGCTAATTAAAATCGCGGAGATGGAAGGACGCGAAGACGAAAAGGTATGACCAGGGCAGAGAGTCCTCAATCGATGAAGCTCACCGCATCATATAGGCAATTGCAATACGTCTTGTCAAAAAAGCGGCCAAGCTGGACGCAGCATCAAAGTTCAAATCCATGCAAGCGAATGCCAGGGTCCTGAAGCACTACCGCTCCAAAGTAACCAAAGCCATAACAGACTCTATAAAAAGCAGCTTCAACGATGCGTATGAGCGCCATGAGCACGATCCTAGTGCATTCCTCGACAATCTCGGCTGGATTTACCAGGACTTGATTCGCATCGAGAGTGATGTTGTTCCCTGCTTTCCCCCCAGCTACGAAATCTATGCATTCTACATCAAGGAGTACCATAAGACACTAAACACGACAATCCAGCGCCTTCTCGCGTCCGAACCTGATGCAAGCGTCCTTCTCCACGTACACGCCTGGCTGAAAGAATACAAGAAGAGCATGAAAGAACTCGATGTCCCGCCAGACTTCATAGACCCACCTTTACTCAACGGAGAAGAGCAGAACCTGATCGAAGACTACCTCAAATTGATCGTGAAGAAGCTCGACGAGTGGTCGGCAAATCTTATCAAGACAGAAATTCAGGAGTTCACGGCTCGCTCAGAACCGCCAGAGGTTGACGGCGATGGCCTGTATGGCACACAAGGGGCCGTCATCTTGTTCCAGATGGTCAATCAGCAGATCGATGCAGCAACAGAGAGCGGCCAGGGCGCGATCCTCGCACGGGTGGTAGGCGAGGTCAACCGGGTTATGAGAAGTATCCAAGATCAGTGGGCAAGGGTCGTCGAGGCAGAGTTGAAGAAGCAAACGGACAAGCCCGAAGAGATCACAGCAGGCCTCGCAGAATACTGCATAGCGCTGGCGAACGATCAAATCAAGTCGGCCGACTACTCAGAGGCCCTCCTTGGACGACTGGAGCCTCTCGTATCCGAAAAATACAGGACATCAATCAGCGAGAAACTCAACGACGCAATTGATGGTAATCTAGATGTCGCCAAGAAGTGCATACAAACCTTCATCGACATCATATTTAACGACCTGAGACCCGCTACCAAACAACTGTTCCAGCCTTCATGGTACGACGGGATTATGCAGCAGATCGTCATCACTATGCGTGACTACATGTCTGACCAATCATTCATCAACCCGTCCCTCCTCGAGCTCCTGGTGGAGTACCTGCTGGACGCATTCCTTGTCACCTACCTCACCGCACTCGCAAATTGTCCAAAGCTGAGAATGCCAGCAGCGACGGACCGCATCAAACAGGACATCAGCGAGATTTTCTCATTCTTTAACGCTTTCAAGCCGACAAGTGAGCTCGAGGACTACTTCTCGGTTGTAGAGATGGTGTTGGCTATGCTGGAGGCTTCGAAGAGTCTGGTGTTTTTATCTTTCTGGGCCTTTGCCAAGGTCCATGGCCCCAATATTCCCTTTGTAGAAGGACTGATGAAGGCACGAGGGGACTTCGATCGATCCGCTGTCAGTGAAGTCATGGACAGTATCAAGCGTAAGGTGAAGGACGAAGGATTGACGGACCGTAAGTCCCCGCCCCATCGCTTGTTTGCATTTCTCTGACGTCCCGGCGAGCAGCACCAGAACCAACAATCATGAAGAAGATCGCCGTCCAAGGGGTCCTTTCTCGTTTCCTACGGACATAATTTCATTGTTGAGACTTTCATCTGTACACGTACTGATCTATCATTGCCTGGACCGCCAAGTTTCTGTACCCTACACTCCGCATTGTATCATTACATTTACAACGCCTTAAATGATAGACATCCCTTCATTGTCTCTTTCCATGATCAGTCGGTTTTGGCTTTATCTGCAGTTGGGCTCCTGTTTGATCTATCGGGTAGGACTGCTGCTACTTGGTCAATCTTCTTGAATTGCCACGGGAACCTGGATGGGTAGAGGAACGGCCGCAAGTCGAATCCTAAATACCCGACATCAGCAGCATGCAACAGGGACCAAAAGAAGGGTAGTGCATACTGTTATCATCTGGGCTGTACGATTCCTATGAAACATAAGTTAGCGCAAGTTCAAAGGCTGCATTTTGACCTGAGCCATACTGCATGATACGAAGGCGTCAGGGTCGTCATCTTATGCCTGTTCCGTGCATGCTCAAAGAAGAAGTGTTTGACTTTTTCCGCGATCTGATAAGGGATCAGAAACGCGACAGCCGGTCGCATGCAAAGTCAACGAACCTGCGTTGGGGATAGGAAAGATCCCCACTCGTGGACAAGCTTCGTAAACATGCTGTATGGCCCGCATTTCTCCACCTTGCGCAGTCGACCGAACACCGAAAGCTCGTCGTAGGTCATTCCCATATCAGCCTAGAAGAACGTAAATCATATCGAATACATGCTGGGATTGCGGTTGTGAAAAGGACTTACCTCGTCCGCTTGTACATATGTCTCAGAAATAGGCTCTAATTCAGCAGTTGGAACAGCATCCAGGAAGCTATTCCGGAATCTAATCAGCGGAGCCTATCAAACGTGACTCTGGGGCCTACCTCGTAAGGATGGGCATATCGAACGCATCTCGGGCGTAAGCAATGAATTTCTTGAGGTCCGTTTTGCTTATGCCACCAATAGGGTTAATATCCGCTGGATAATACGAGAGTAATGAGCAAGGCGGCGGAGTGTGGTGTATCAGTGCAACACAACTCACCCGACGAGCAGTCATACTTCGTGAGATATCCCCGGAGGCTACAAAATGCATCGCATGAAAAGCTATCTTTGAAATGATCATAATCAGCGCACCTTTCGTCAACGTTTGCACTTCCGAGGACGAGAAGGCCGCCTTGTCTGCCTCTCACCCAAGGAAGAAGCTGAGCAAATAGGTAGGCGATAACCATTCGTAGCCTCGCCTGAGCTCTGGCTTCAATATTTATATTTTTCCGGCACGGATGATAATAATCACCTGAATGTTCTGCAGTGCGAGGTTTTCAGCATTCGATCCTCCGTGTGCTCTGAACTGCGGCTTGACACCAGTCACAAACGAGAACAAGTCGCGGATTGCAGTGACGAGGCTGTCCATGTTCAAGTCGACATGATAGCTGGTTCCAGATCTGAGTTTCGATAGAGCTGATTTCTCGAGTGAATCGTACCTTCCAATGGCTCCAGCAAGGTCTTTGGCCCTCTTTCTCGTCTCAGCACTGGAGTTCTCCGTACCCATGTAACAGGTGTGGAATATCCTACTCGCGAACTCCCGGGGATCAGAGGGGATGTAGCTTGAATCCTCTGGTTCACCGACCACGCGACGAGCGTCAGCAATGACTTGTTTATCTGCAGAGAGCGTCGATTTTCAACGAAAGAAATCAGCCAAGGAAATGGTGCTCACCTGCTCTGGTAGCCGCTTCGGCAACCAGACGACACATAGAATATACAATAACAGCAGTGGCACAGCTGTCGATACCTCCGCTCAAAGGGATGAAATACCCCTGTGTCCGTGAGCGCCTGAGATAATCCCATAACCAACAGGCGGGTCCGAGACTACAGAATAAGTATAAGCAAACCTGCCACAACCAGGCCCTGTGAAAACTGACGCTATCTCCTCTTCTGGAAGATGAAACCTTGCCCCGTGGAGCTTTAACTCGAGTCCCAAAGTGCTCTCGCCATCTATTTCGCCAAATTTTCCCCCGGATAACGGGAACGGCACCTCTATCCTATGATATCTGGCCGATCCAGCAGCCTGCATACCACGGCTCTTGGAAGTTCGGTGCGCTCGAACGTCCTCGATATCGATAGTGGCGCTGACTACCTCTACATCATTCAATGAGAATTGGGACCCTTGAGATACAATGTGGCCGTTCATGGCAATCATTGCGCAACCGTCATAGTAAAGTCGATCGCCGTCGCATCCCTGTTGGTTGGCGTATAGATATACACCACCAAGCTGGGGAAAGGGCAATTGCCAAGGTGTTAGGGGGTTGATATATTCAAAGATGCTACTAACTTACCTTCAATGTGGCCTCTTTGATCAGCTCGACTCGAGTGTACAGTTTGCGGAGCTCGTGATGACTACCACTGGAATTTGTAATAATCTCGACCCCATCCAATCCCATTAATATATGGGGACTGTTGTCAACCGTTATCAAACAGGAAGATTAGCGGACTGAAAGCGTGGATCACCTTGCTGGAGTGAAGAGTTCCTCGCACAATTCAACACCGATGCATGTATCAATTGTGCTTATGACACAATCTCCGAAAGGCACCTTCGTCTGGGGTGGAATAAAGACGAATTACTGTACACAGATGAACATTCACTTACCTGCTTTGTGACAGCCTGGATGATCCTGGGGAGAAAGTGGTCCTCCCATTCCCGGTGCTTGAGCCAAGGTGTGAAATATCTCATTTCGCGATAGTTCCCATCATTAGCGAGCCACATCTTAGGGCGGATGAGCAAGATCTGCTTGTTGTGAACAATGACTCGGCAATTGTATATCACGTTCTTGTGAACCACGGGCCTACATCGTCATCTCGCATGTAAGGGATCTCTTCGCGACCAAGCTTAGCAATGTTACACGTACATGCCAATGTCGCAGATTATGTTCATCGTGTCATCCGTGGAAAGAATCTTGGCGAGAACCTCCCACGAATGAAGGACAGTGTCCCCTGTAGATTTCCATGTCATTCTCGTAGGCGCAAACTCTGCAGAGGTGGCTCACCTTCAAGAAAGTGGTCAAGGCAGCCATAACCTCTGCTCTGTTGGTAAGAACAGTGCTTGAAGAAAGCTTCAATACTGACGGGATTTCCAGTTCAGGCCCCACTCTCAAGGTAGCGCCGCGCTGTTTCGCGATCGCTATGCTCTCTAGGATCCGCTCCATGTTTCCCTATTTTCCGGATTAGCATGTCAATGATATGATATACGGTGCCTACTTGAAAATCTAGGGCCCATTGATTCAGAGAACTTCTGGGATATCAGCAGGCTTGTGAGGTCTCCGGATCAACTAACACACCATCTAAGGAAGCTTTAACCCAAGCCCAACAAGCAACAAGACACTTACGTTGCCAGAGTAATCAAGTGCCCCATTCTATCACCTATTCAGCCGGGCAAAGGGCAAAGTAGACGAGTCAGAGATAGATACCAGGTGGATATTTACGACGGGAAAGGGGATACAGGTACCAGATATGACTGGACAGTCGGCGGTATTATAGTTGTTCATTTCACACGACTGAGTTTATCTTATCCTTGTTGAGGTAGTTAGCCAGGCGGCTTTCCTTTACCTCACACAGCGTCTTTACACAAGCACTAATGCACCGACTGGGCGGTGTCGGTCTAGCGGCCTTTGACAGACAAAAAGAATCTCAGAGGTCTTTCGCGGAACTATCCTCAGAACTCTCAAAGGCCCAGGTTGATCACCTCCAGTCACAACTCACACAGTTTCGAACTGCACTCTCGCACTTTGCTGCGTCTCACCGCGACTCCATCCGAAGCGATCCTGCTTTCCGACATGAATTCCAGCAGATGTGTTCATCAATTGGGGTGGATCCCCTTGCGGGACCGAGAAAGGGTGGGTGGTGGGCCGAGATAC
Organism: Leucogyrophana mollusca; assembly: GCA_021014945.1. Taxonomy (NCBI): domain Eukaryota; kingdom Fungi; phylum Basidiomycota; class Agaricomycetes; order Boletales; genus Leucogyrophana; species Leucogyrophana mollusca. Next base: position 38,819 of record MU266428.1, on the reverse strand, counting down.
TTGGAATGAGCGACTGGCAGTACGAGCTAGGCGTCCAGATAGTGGACGTATGTGTGAGTACAAGAGAAAGAAACGGCGGTGTCATCGAGATGGGTGAGCTTGTTAGGATGGTGAGCAAACTGCGGGGTGTGGGCAGCGGAGTCATCACCGAAGACGACGTAACACGCAGCATCAAGACACTCCAACCACTTGGGGCTGGCTATGAGGTTATGGATGTTGGTGGCGGGAAGAAGATGGTCAGAAGTGTTATGAAGGAACTGGATGATGACCAGGCGATCGTGCTGGCGGAGGCCCAGGCTGAGGGTGGTAGGATTGTTGAAGAAATTTTGGAGATGCGCAGAGGATGGCCCCGAGAGCGTGCAAGGGCCGCCTTGGAGAATATGCTACTACGTGATGGACTGTGCTGGTTGGATTCTCAAGACGAGACACACGGAAAGGCATATTGGGTACCTTCCGCCATGCGCTGGGATGAGTAGTACAAGGGATTACTCTGGTTAGTTCATTTGTCCTTGCGGCGTTCTTTGTCATTGACTTAATGTCCCCGGAAGATCCTCCAAGGGACAAGGCAGTTGGTGCATCGAGGCTCGCCCTATCACCACCTTTCCTCAGTTCAGTTGCTCGTACTGCGGCCTCGTGGTCTGGTGTCTTTGTTGCGTATACGGATGCGGCTATCCGTGAGGCCATCCGAACGTCATCTTACATGCAGTACTAATCTCACCGCTCATTGGGCAAAGTACGGCAGTCGCCCCCATCCGCTCCAAGCTTCCGCAAAGATTATGCAGGCAGTTGGCTCGTGAGCAGATCGGGCGCCCGTCACCAATCGCTTATCGCACTATCCAAGCACTTGGAGCTTGGATCTTCTGATGCCAGTATGTAGCTCGCTGAATTTAGGATCCACCAGTCCTATTACCGCTCAAGAGACTTGTCTTGTACCTTCGGCTTCCTCGAGCTAGCCGTTCATAGCCCACGGACCAGTTCTATTCGCCGATGTGGCGTTCCTGACAGTCATTATGAGTTCATTGTGCTGTGACCTAGTACATATCGAAACGCTGAGGACGCAAGTTGCGATATGGCCTCACTTGATTGCTCGAATCGATCTTATCAGCTGTTGGCCCAATGAGTTAGTCGATTGCGTCTTGCCGCCGCTTACTTATGCGAGCAGGTTCTGTCACCGACTCAGCAAACGTCAAAATTATTAAAATACCTTTAGGCGAGAAACTTCCGGGCAGGACTTCAGGTTTCGCTATCTCCCCCGTCATGGCGTCCCAGTCTAATCGTGAGCAGGTAGACGAAGAGACGCCTCTGTTGCATGGCGAAGCAACGCTTCAAAAAGTCAAGCGCACCCCTCTTCCATGGCGCCAGTTCGCAATTCTTCTCATCCTTCAAATCTCAGAGCCTCTCACGTCCCAAGTCATTTCGCCTTTCGCACCTCAACTCATTCGGGACATTGGCATCACTCATGGTGACGAAGCACAGGTCGGGTTTTATGTCGGGCTGATGGTGAGATCCTGCGCCGTCCTATCCGCCAGCTACAACGGTACTCAGCACGCTTTAGCATTCTTTACTCTTTGCAACTGAGGCACTCACCATCTTTCACTGGAGCCGAGTGTCCGACCATGTTGGACGTAAGCCAGTCCTTCTGATAGGGCTCTTTGGACTGTCAATCTCGATGTTTTGTTTCGGGCTGTCCAAAACCTTCTTACAGCTTGTTATCAGGTGAGTAAGGTCTCGTTGTCCATTTCATCACACACTTCTCACGCCCCCGAAGTCGTTGTTTCAACGGAGCTTTGAACGGAAATATTGGGGTCATGAAGAGTATGGTGGCCGAGATCACCGACCCGACAAATATGCCCCAAGCTTATGCGTACCTCCCATTCGCTTGGTCTAGTGGAACTACTCTAGGGTATGTAGCTGCTCTTTGCTCCCTCCAGGCGGACTATCATTAAATCTCGTTCAGGCCTTTGATAGGGGGCTCCCTTGCACGACCAGCCGACCGCTTCCCGAATGTCTTTGGGCATTCGGAGTTTTTCAAAAAATATCCCTACTTCCTGGCATGCGCAGTCCCTGCAACGGTCTCCGCACTATCCCTGCTAATTACGCTATTCTTCCTAAAAGAGGTTGGTTTGGTTTGTTATCATGCTTCTACCAGAACGTTTACACTTTACTTTTGCAGACAGTCCGCTCGCGGATATCCCTCAGCAGCTTTTTCTTACGTCGTGGGGACAAAACAGGATCTCGCCTTCCTGCTCCAACAAACGGTTCGTCGGATTCCGATTCATCATCTCATACGACCATTCAAGACTCCCGAAAAGCGGAGAAACCAGTTCCATTCCGTGAACTCTTCATCCCTAGGGTGTTTGTTGCAGCTGGCAGCTATGCGGCTGTTGCATTGGTTGACATAGCATTCCGTACCGTCCAGCCCGTCTTCTATTCGACCCCCATCGAGCTTGGTGGATTAGGGCTTGATCCACCAGCGATTGGCACCATCCTTGCTGCGCTCGGTCTATTGAACGGTATATGCCAGGCGCTGCTCTTTGCAAGGCTGCATGAACGCTTTGGGCCGAAGAACTTATATATATTCTCAGTGATAGCTGCTGTACCTATGATGGCGGTCTTCCCGGTCATCAGCGCGTTGGCGCGCGGAAAATACCCGGACTGGAGTGTTTATACATTCGTCGGGATACAGGTCTTCCTGTTGGTTGTGATGAATTTTGCGTATGGTGAGTACTGGACGCGGAAACTGGGCCTTAAACTAACACCGGGCCACATCACAGGGGTTACATTCATGTATATAAACGATTCAGCCCCTAACAGAGCGTCCATCGGAGCGACAAACGGCCTCGCCCAGACGATAGTATCTGTTATGCGCGCCATCGGACCCGCCGCCGCCAACTCTGCGTACTCGATAAGCATCGAGAAACAGTACCTCGGCGGAAACCTGGTTTACTGTGTTATGACCGGAATGGTGCTTATAGCGATTGGAGTAGGGATCATGTTACCTCGACACGGATGGAAGGATTAGGCGTGTTAAGTGCATGCTTCATAACATGCGGACTCCAGCAATGTTCAGTGTCTATACCAGCAATATCCAATGTCTATGTACATATCTATCTCTAGCAACTAGAATGTCAAATGAGCACAAACTGACGAATTTTGGCGTGAACTAAGTCAATAGTCAGGCCGCAACTGTGACGTGTTTTGTGGATGCCCATTCCATAGACGCGTGTCGCTGGAAGTTACTGTCTGCGACCAGAAGCTTCGTCCAGCTTTCCTTTCCTGGAAGAAGCCAAACAACACAACATGTTTTGTGCTGCCAAATCGAGTACTCAACGCCCATGCTCGGTGACGTCATGGTTCTCGAATATGATGGAACACAGGTGGGCGCTGTGGGAATAGTCTGCATTAGAGCCTTTGTTGTGAATCCAGAAAGTTCTCGCCTGAGGTAGACCAATGGTTGAAGGCGTATATAAGTCTCTGCAAAAGCACCAGCCTCATCACAATCAAACATCGAGCAAAATCAGCTTCCATTTCCCAATCTTCATCACCCTTCAACATGTCCGTTGTGCACTTCCACTATGACCCATTCACCGAATTCGACCGCCTCTTCGATGATGCTTTTTCCTCTCGGTTTCATCCGGGGAAGGCCGTAACAGAGAGTGGTCGCAGGGCCGAAAGTGCCCAGCGTCCGTCCCTCTTTCGACCAAGGTTCGTTTCTGAATTGACATGAATCGCCGGCAGATGTACTTACATAACGGCATAACAGGATGGATCTCCGAGAGAACGCAGAGGCTAACACCGTGACAGCGGCATTTGAGCTGCCCGGGCTTAAGAACGAGGACGTGAATATCGACATCCACAACGACCGCCTCACCATTGCGGGAGAAACCAAAACCTCCCAAGAACACGACGAAGCGGGTTATGCAATTCGCGAGCGTTCATGGGGGAAATTTTCCCGTACATTGCAGCTTCCTCAGGGTACTAAGGTAGGTTGATTGATAGGTTTGTAAGCGTAATCGTGCTGACACTGAATGTTTTAGGCCGAGGACGTGAAAGCCAAAATGGAGCACGGTGTCCTGACTGTGACGTTCCCGAAAGCGAATCCTGAGCAAGAGCGCAAGCGCATCACGATTGATTAAGGAGGGTGGGCGATGAAGTCAGTGATTCTCTTGAAGGTGTAGGATGGTTGAGGTATTAACGATTAATCGGGTTAAAGTTAATGTTGTACCATGAGGACTGTAACGGTTTGAAATGCAACAAATTTCTCCGCCGAAGTGGGCGTCGCAGTTGATGGCTTGGGGTTTGGATATGATAGTTCTGCTATGCAAGATTATCTCTGTTAACCAAGTCAGTGATGTCTCCTCAGGGAAAGGAAACGGAGGGCCTCCTGAGCTCGTAAACATACTAGTTCAGTGTAATCGTACGGAAGAAACATAGGAAATGAAGGGTGTTTTACCAAGCTATACGTCCTCTTGGGCGCTTTCCCCTCTGCTTATGTGGTGAACGATTAAGAGTTCGGAACATCTACGGAGGTGCTGACTCGGAGGAACACACTTTGAGTCAGGTGCAGCAGCCACAAAGACTTGTTTGTCCATGATTGGTCGCGTTTTCAGGCTTCATTTGTCATCACCGGAGTCGACGTTCTGCCGCTTCCTCTCTTACCACCACCATCGACCGTCATAATGTCCGCGCCTGGCTCACCTCGACTTGTCGACTCTTTTACCGCACCAAAGGAGATTCTTCAAGAATTTGCGGACCTTGCTGAGGAGGAAAATATTGATCCTTTCGCCGAGACCGCTTCGAAACGACAAATTGCTTCTCGGCAGTCTGACTACCATAATCGTAGGTTTAGTCGGGTTGCGCAGGACAGCGCGGACGCCTTCAAACATGTAGAGGAGGGAACTGAAGTTGAGGGAGGCTATAAGGATGCCATGAGATTGGCACGGCTGGAGCAGGAGGAACTCAGGGTACGGCGGGCAATTGAAGAGAAAGAGAGACAAGAAAGGGAGGAAGGGAAGATGAAAATGGACCTCGATAAGACGCCGCCAGCCGCCGAACTGGAGGAGGTGGAGCGAGAGCTCGCCGCAGCTCACGAGCTTGCCAAATCAAGGGACACATCGTCCGGCACCAAACGTAAGCGCAGATGGGACGTTTCTGAGCCCACCGACGAAAATGTGGACCCTAACAGGTCTGACAAGGGTGAGTGGTCGAAGGAAGCTCTTGAAGCCTCCGCAACGAAGAAGCGCCGCTCTCGCTGGGACGCTACACCTGCTGACGCCGGTGCCGTTGGCGAGACTCCCAAACGTTCTCGATGGGACCAGACGCCTGTCGCAGTTGAAGCGCCCATGACGCAGATCATTATGAATGCTCCTGGCTTTCAGCAGGAAGACAAGCACAATCGCTATCTTTCGGATGAAGAGCTCGACGCTGTTCTGCCTGCCACAGGCTACGCCATTGTCACTCCACCTCCCGGTTATGCGCCTTCAGTCGCCCCTCGGAAATTTATGGCGACCCCTGTGACAGAAGTTGGTGGGTTTCAAATACAGGAATCATCCGATGCTGCAGCCCTCGCTGCCGCAGCGGGTCTCGCACCTGAGCTTCCCACTGAAATTCCAGGCGTCGGTAGTCTGGCCTTCTTCAAGGCAGAGGATGCCCAATACTTTGCCAAGATTCTGAAGGAGGAAGATGAGACGGAGCTTTCGGTTGACGAAATGAAAGAGCGGAAGATCATGCGTCTACTTTTGAAAATCAAGAATGGCACTCCCCCCGTCCGCAAAACCGCTCTTCGCCAGATCACCGACAAAGCTCGCGAGTTCGGCGCTGGTCCTCTATTCGACAAGATTCTGCCTCTACTCATGGAGCGCACACTTGAGGACCAAGAGCGACACCTTCTCGTTAAAGTCATCGACCGCGTCCTATATAAACTCGATGACCTTGTCCGCCCGTACGTCCACAAGATCCTCGTCGTCATTGAGCCTCTCTTGATCGATGAAGACTACTATGCTCGTGTCGAGGGTCGCGAGATTATCTCCAACCTCTCCAAGGCTGCTGGTCTTGCTCACATGATCTCTACTATGCGACCCGATATTGATCACGCCGACGAGTACGTCCGCAACACTACCGCTCGCGCGTTTTCTGTCGTTGCATCTGCACTCGGTATCCCCTCCCTTCTTCCCTTTCTCAAAGCCGTTTGTCGGAGTAAAAAGTCATGGCAAGCGCGACACACTGGTATCCGTATCGTGCAACAAATCGCTATCATGATGGGCTGCGCCGTCCTCCCTCACTTGCGCAACCTAGTAAACTGTATCGCACATGGTTTGGCCGATGAACAGCAGAAAGTGCGGACGATGACAGCCTTGGGGCTTGCTGCTCTCGCGGAGGCAGCTGCCCCTTACGGTATCGAGTCGTTCGATGAGGTTTTGAAGCCTCTTTGGCTTGGTATCCGTCTTCACCGAGGCAAGGGCCTTGCGGCCTTCCTCAAAGCCATCGGCTTCATCATTCCTCTCATGGACCCGGAGTATGCGTCGTACTACACCAAGGAAGTCACGGTGATCCTTATCCGCGAGTTCCAGACGTCAGACGAAGAGATGAAGAAGATCGTTTTGAAGGTGGTGAAGCAGTGCGCGGCCACGGAGGGTGTCACGCCTCAATATATTAAACAAGATATCCTCCCGGATTTCTTCAAAGCCTTTTGGGTCCGTCGCATGGCGCTCGACCGGAGGAATTATCGGCAGGTCGTTGAGACCACCGTTGAGCTTGCGCAGAAGTCCGGAGTGTCGGAGATTGTTGGCAGGATCGTCAATGAGCTCAAGGACGAGGCAGAGCCGTATCGTAAGATGGTCATGGAAACCATTACAAAAGTCGTTGCAACCCTCGGCGCCTCTGACATTGACGAAAGACTGGAGGTCAGACTTGTCGACGGCATCATCTACTCCTTCCAGGAGCAGACCACCGAGGATCAGGTCATGTTGGATGGCTTTGGCACGGTTGTTAATGCTCTTGGCATCCGTGTCAAGCCTTACCTCACTCAGATCGTTTCTACAATCCTCTGGCGCCTCAACAACAAAAGCGCCAAGGTTCGTCAGCAGGCCGCGGATCTCACTACCCGACTCGCCGTCGTCATCAAGCAATGCGGCGAAGACCAGCTCCTCAGCAAATTAGGATTGGTCCTCTTCGAGCAGCTTGGAGAAGAGTATCCCGATACACTCGGTAGTATCATTGCTGCTGAGGGAGCTATCGCTAATGTTGTTGGTATGACGCAGATGAACCCGCCGGTCAAAGATCTTCGTGAGTGCTGTTATGAAGTGGTTTTCCCCGTAAGAGCTGACTTTATTTCTGCAGTGCCCCGAATGACGCCCATCTTGCGAAACCGACACGAAAAGGTGCAGGAGGCGTCTATCAATTTGATTGGTCGTATTGGTACGTCTTATCCCGTCCGTCATCACTCCTTAATGTTGATTCGCGTTTGTTACACAGCCGATCGTGGGGCGGAATTTGTTCCGGCGCGTGAATGGATGCGAATCTGCTTCGAATTACTCGATCTGTTGAAGGCCCATAAGAAGGGTACTCGAGGAGCCGCTGTATACTCTTTCGGCTACATCGCCAGCAGCTTGGGTCCGCAAGATGTCCTTTCGGTTTTACTCACCAACTTACGTGTGCAAGAGCGTCAAAGTCGAGTGTGTAGCACTGTCGCCATTGCTATCGTGGCAGAAACATGTGGACGTGAGTGGCCCAGCACTTTTGGTCTTGAAATCTAACTGATGAACTCCTCTTCTTTGTAGCTTTCACCTGTATCCCGGCCATCCTGAACGAGTATCGGACCGCGGAGCTCAACGTGCGTACTGGTTGCTTGAAAGCCCTCACCTTCGTCTTTGAATACGTTGGCCCTCAATCGGCGTATTACTGTGATTCCGTGGTGACAATGCTTGAAGATGCACTGACCGATCGCGACCTCGTCCACCGACAAACTGCCAGCGTGATCGTCAAGCATCTTGCCCTCGGCGTTGCCGGCCTAGGCTGCGAGGACTCTATGCTTCATCTTATGAACCTCGTCTGGCCAAATTGCTTTGAGACCTCTCCCCACGTTATCGGCGCTGTCATGGATGCCATCGAGGCGATGCGGGTTACTCTTGGACCCGGTGTGCTCCTCAGCTATGTGTTGCAAGGTTTGTTCCACCCAGCACGGAAAGTGCGCGAGGTATGTCCCTACACTTCCACACGCTGCCATAATAAATACTGACATGTTTCTTTCCACTCAGGTTTACTGGCGAATCTATAACGCACTCTATCTTGGTGCCGCGGACGCTCTCGTACCGTTCTACCCTGACCTCGGCGAGCTGAGTGAGGGCCAGAACGTGTATGATAGACATCCATTACAAGTGTTCATCTGATTATTCCGTGCGAACTTTTGGCACCATGTCGTAAATTGTGATTGTGTAAGATTAGTGACTGACTTATTGTTCTCTACTATAATGCTAAAACACTGTCAATTTCCGCTGGCTCATCGATTTGTGGGAGGAAATATCTACCATACCTCTATGTACGAAATCGTTGCGTTCGCTGTCCAGCACATTGTTGCCTTCGCCCTCAACACTGAGCTAATATCAACCCTTCCTGCCGTTGCTTGGGCGTGTACTTGGGGTTAGCTGGCTTGCGGTCCCTACCTCTCCCTTGGCGAACAGACACGCTGAGAGTGACAAGAGAGGTACCCAATAAGCCCTGCGGTGCGGTTGGCACGGTCGGGTACTGCAATTTTTGGTGCACATAATTCAGACGTGACGTCGGAGCGTATTCTAACAAGGCCCACAAAGTTCGAACACTCGGACTCCCGCATTAACATGCACACGCCTCGGAATGCGAAAGATCACGCATATTCCCCTCTGGAAAGCAAAACAACAATAATAACGTAGCAGAAGTCATACATGGTCGTCATGAATTACCGCCTGTGAGTCCTGGAGGGAATCCCGAGAAATCAACCTGATCCTGCACCGCCCGACCCGCGAGCGTGAATGAAACTCGTAGCCGCAGCCGTACGAGTGACTGTATCAGTCCGTCAGACAAATGATTATATGCGAGAAGCCCAATTACATACCCCCGGAGGCGCGATGACTTGCATTTGCTGCGTCTCAGTGGCACCTGGTTGGACATCCGGATTTGACATCGGGAGCATTTGAAGTTGTTGCGACTTGGAGGTCAGGGTTAGTAGCGAAACGACGCGGATAGCATGTAAACGGTACCTTGGGTACAGCCGCTTGGAAGTTGAGCCCCGAGATCGCGGTCGAGCCTGTCACTTGAAACCTTGCCAGAATCTTGACAACCCCTGGCCGCGCTGCCGATGTCTGGGGCGTCAGGGTAATCTTCAGCTCGTTCTTATCGTACGCGGTGTACGAGGCTAAACGAGACGCAGGTGCAGCAGCCTGCTGCTGCGGTGGGCGTGAAGGTGTCTGTGTTTGTGGCAGAGAGAAAGCTGATGGTGAGTTTGTCGAAGGCCCAGGGGCAGGTGAAGCGACGCCAGACGCGAGCGATGGTGAGGAATCGAACAATCCAAGAATATCTTGCACACTGTTCTTCTGTGGCTGAGGAGACAATGAAGGTGCACGTCCCGACGGCGTAGGAGACGCAGCAGCAGGAGTACTGCCGAATATTTCAAGAAGTAGGTCTTGATTGTTCTGTACAGGTTGCCCGTTGACAAGTGCAGGTGTCGCGGAAGGTATTTCGTCTCCAAGGAGGTCAGCCTACAAACGCGAGGTGTTCAGCCAGCCATTCAGAGGGAAAATTAATGGGCGCACATCTTTGCCACCCTGAGTAGACCCCACGGGCTTGTTCTCGCTCACTGGACAACGCAGGGATTTGAGTCAGCCGAACAACTATGGCAGTAACGTGACAAGCGGCACGCACCAACGCCCATAACTGTGGCCTTCAACTCTGGCGGAGGCATACGCTCCAGCACACCACCCTTTAGCTCTCCTAGCGTAAATAGGCTCGCGAACTCAACTGCACGTTGCTGTAGCTCGAGCTCAGGGCTTGTAGTGTACTTAGCGAGAACCTCAGCAATGCGATCTTGCTGCTCCACGCCCGTCGTTGGCCTGGAGGCAATTTTTGTTATGCTGGCCAAGACAAATTGGCGTGAGAGGTAATTGGCGTAAGGCGAGTCGAGGGTGGAGAGTAGAAGGTCCAGGAGGTCTTTGTCACTAGCCTAAGGGCACAAGGTTAGCTAACACGCGACTTTCCCTTGGGAAGAACTAACGTGTCTGGGCTGGTCTTCGTCGATAATACCGCCTTCGAGTAGAATCTCGCTATATTCGCCGATCACCCAAACGGCTGCCAAGGTTAGCGACTCTTGCGATATATCAGCTTGTAGAGCGGTGTATAGTTTTGATGCAGTATAAGCCTGCAGCTCCGGGGTGTGGGCTACCAAGCGTATAAAGGCTGACAGGATCTCCTCCCGGACGAAGTTTCCGGCCTGTTCAATTCGTCAGAAACCTGGCAGGGAATACTTCAGGTCTCAAACACTTCCAGACCTACCAGCTTCAGTACCCTGAGTACGGTATCGATATGCCAACGCTTATTCGGCGCGAAACGTTCCGCAGCAAGTGATATCTGTGTCGTCATACCCAGTTTGAATTCGTCATCCGCAACTTCGAGGAATGCGAGAAGCTCTCGTATGAGAATGCGGACATTCTGCTCGTTGATGAGTGCGTATGAAAGTTCGAGGGCGCGTCTCCGGATTGAGATATCACCATCACGAAGACAGTCGAGGATGATGTTGCGGTGTCGCTGAACGGCGTTGGTGTCCATGCCTACCACCTTGTTCAGTGTGTTGAGAGCAACATAGCTGGGAATAAAACAATAGAGTCAGTTTCGTGGAGCTATGGGGGTTTACAAGGAAGGGGGTCACCGGATGTTGTTGTCACGGTTGCTCAGGAACTTTCCAAGGATGTTGATAGCCATGACACGCAACCCAGTGTCCGCTTCGATATCCAGCACGGTCAGGACGGTCTCGTATAGTATAGAATTTCCGACGTTCTTCGAAGAGTCGGTGTTCGTCGCCACCTAAACGTGCATGAGAAGTCAGATAAACCGGCTAAAGATTGGGCAGCTCACCTGTGCAAGGATGTCATTCATCGTTTCACTCGCGCGTGCGTCACCCTTCCCAAGCAGGCGCATCAGGCGCAGAACCTTGACTTGCAGGAATGGGTCCGTGATCCCCGATACGTCGTGCTCTGGACTGTATCCCGTTGTAACTAGGGCTTTCAGATTGCGGACTAGTAGTGGGACAGCCTGGTCGGATTGCCTTTTGTCAAAGTGCATCATCAAGGAAAGCCACGAGGTCACCTACGTTGCGGAACTCATTCAGACATGCCTCATCCGTCTGGCACATTTCCGTTACAAGAGTGATAGACGCAAGGAGGACACCGTGATTTCGATCGGTAAGCAAATTCTTCGCTTTCGAGATAAAGTGATCCGATAGATCGGGCACTTTCTTGATAACCCGCAGGGCACAAAGTGCAGCCTTGGTGGGCATTCAAGTGAGTAAGGCGGAATGCGCAGTTGACGTCGGGCTGACACGCACCTTTTTGCGAATGTAGGTGTTACTTGAACCAAGAAGCTTCTCAATCTCGTTTGCCAAATCTCGTGACATCTCCTCAGATGCTATATTTGCGAAAGTACATAGCCCCAGTCCAACAACATACATGTTGGAATGATTCATATCGCTGGAGTCATACAGGGTATCAGATGTGCACGGACACAGAGATGGAACGACGCACTTCTTCAGCGAGTTCGTGACAAGGGTTAGTACCTCTTGGTTCTCGTCTAGAAGCAGCATGATTCCCAGATATCCGAGACGTTTGTCAGAGAAGCGAGGGCTCGCCACCAACTTTAGGCATTCTATCTGGCCGAAGTGAGCGGGGGACCCAAGCATGTGTATGTAGAGGAGCTTGGCGATGTTGTTATGACGCGCATAAGAGTCCTCCTCTCTGAATGATGCGCGAATGGCTGCGGATTCCTGCTGGATGAGGGCTCGCTCATCGGCTACGGTCTGTAAAATGGTAAGCTGACTTCTAGGCAAGAGGTTTGGAACTGGCCTTGCAAGCCCGTATGCCTTTGATCAGAGCTAACCGACCATCAGTATAGATATAGTGCCAAAGATTTCAGTCGCTTACCCTTTAGATTATGGTACACCATGGTTGCGCAGGACGGCCCCGCCAATGACAGTGACAAGGCTTGAATGGAAAGTGTGACAAGTCGTGACGTGCGTAACAAGGCGTGACTCGTGTTATCTGGGTGACACCCGTCTCGATGATATCGGGTTTGGTTGGCAGCGCCAGTCCTTCTGCAGCGATCCCCGTCTGTCTCAAATCAAGCGCATGTACTCTCGATATACACAGAAATCCCCGAGATCTAGGTCTTCCTGCCAGCCCCCAGCTGCAATTTTATCAGAGGATGTGGAGGAGATGTGAATATTTCTGTCGGTGTACAGAGTATAATTGAAACTCCGGATGGGTATGCAGATACGGCATGCCATCCGAGGTTCCTGTCATAAGCGTATCTCCCTTTCCCTTGCGTCTCCTCGCCATCCTCTTGCCCGCCTCGCTCCTCTTTCCCTCTCCCCGCTTTCTTTTTTACGATGGCTGACCAGCCTGCGAAACCCATTTCTCCCATTTCTTTGGTTCTCCAGTCAATCGGGTTGACGCGTGACGATCTGCTGCGACACAGTGACCAGATGCGTCAATTTTTGACTACAGAGGACGCGAAATCTTTGCGCGCTTTTTCAGCTGAATCGTCCGATACCCAACAATCTCTCGCGTCTGCACTAGGAATGTCAAGAGCGCGCTCGTCGTCTCGCTCAAATTCGCTTGCGGGCGCGCCCAGTATTTCTCATACCCCACCTCCGCCATCCACGCCTGTGAAATCGGAGCCCGCCGAGACCGCCGTGCCACTTCGTCATATGGACAGTATGGAAATGATACTAGAACGTAAGAGTCGCCTAGCAAAGCGCGACAAACGGGGGAGAAAAGAAAAGGAGCGTGCTCCCTCCCCTTCTCCAGCAAATGCTGGCTTCAGCCTCGATGCGTTCATGCAATCACGCGATTTGCGACGCGCCCCTTCCATAGAGCGGTCAGATTCATTCGACAGCACCATGTCTCAGGTGCGTGCCCACCGTTTTTCGCGTCACCTGTTGTCGCTTACGTATCGATGCTGTGTAGCAGGATACGGATCAGGTCAAACCCATACCGCCAGTGACCCCTCAGCCACGAAAATATTATAGAGATTATGACAACGTCGAACCGTCTTCGACGCGTTCGAGGAAGGTGCGCGGTATAATATTGTTGACTGGCGTATACTAACGGGCCACGTTATCGATCGCCAGGGCACCTTTTCCCCACGCGCGGATTCCCCTACGCCGACACGTCCACGAACGCGTACAATACCCACGCCCGATGTCCCGGGCATGCAGGCCACTCCTAGCATTAATCCTATCACTCCGCGCCGCAACAGTTACTACAAGTCTCCTCTGCCATCCTCGTCTCCACCTCAATCTTCCCCTTTTGCAACCCCATCTACGAAACGCATCGTAAACATCGTGTCTTCCCCAGGGCCAATGGGCGAGTTGCCCGATGAAGATGAATACGATAACCTCCCGTACACTCTTCCTCCTGGTCCATACTCCGCAGCTAAACCAGACCTCTCTTATGCTGCACTCATTGGTCAAGCTGTCCTCTCTTCCCCCGAGCATCGGTTAACTTTGCAGGAAATTTACGACTGGATCACCATCGTATACCCGCACTTCAAGCGTAATGAGACGACGTGGATGAACTCTATTCGCCACGTACTGAGCACGACTGTGTGTTTTCGTAAAGTTCCGCGTGATCGTGCCCTAGGGCGCACACTCTGGGCAATATGGGACTGTGATCTTGATTGTTTTAAAAATGGAGGGTTTAGAAAGGAGTTTTGCGCAGAGATGAGGGAGGCTGCCAAGAAGGCTCTTCCGAAGAAGAGGTCCGCGGAGGATTCTGGTTCTGGCCGGAGATCAAAGAGGGCGAAGAAGAATGCTACCCCAACCGTTGCTGAAGAATTTAAATCGCCTCCAGTGGAGTCCTCGTCTACCTTCGATGGTTCTATCATCCCTCCTCTTGTCCCAACTTCACATTTACTGCCACTATTTCCTCCCCGCACAAGCACCCATCACCAGCCGTACTATGAGCACTGTGCTAGGATGCCTGCTGAAGTCATCTTCCCCCCTCTTCCCCCTTCATCAGGCTATCATCGTGTTGCGTCTAGCTCTACATCCCAACACTCGTCTTCATCGATTCCGAGCTCCTCTCTACCTCCTTCATCGGCTGCCAAAAATTCAGAACCCACTCTCACCTCCCCCATCCCGCCATCCTCGTCTATGCCTGGTCTTACACCCAACCGTAGTTCGTCAAGTCCACAGTTGCCTTCTGAGGACTTGCCGCAGGGAGCTGTTGAACCCCGAACAGACGCCCGCATCGCCTCAACGCCACCGCTTGAACCGGGTATAATGCTTCTCGGCAAGGAAAAGGTGGATAAAGGAAAACGAAAGGAAAACACTACCTCTCACAGCACGCCGCCAAAGGTACCTCCATCCCAATATGATCTACCTACTCACTGATCGTCTATTCCGTCTTATAGAAACCTATTGGTCTTCCTCCGATGCCGATATCCCCTACTCTCGAGCGCAGAGCCAAATCCAAGAAATCTAAAGTCATCAAGGAGCCTCCAGCTCCTGTTGTGCATAGCGCGCCGTCATTGATCCAGCCACTCACGCCACCGCAGCGCCCCTCCACTCCACCGCGTCGTGGCGGAGGTAGTACAGTTCAGCTTTCACCCGTTCGCACACCTTTGTCACATAAGGGCCTACATATGAGCCCTTCCGCGAGCCTTGTGCACTACAAATCCCACCTCGACCCTCCACCATCTGTTACTTATCACCCAGACGATGGTATCGACCCCTCCGTCTTCGACACTGAGAACATCCGTACACCGTCACGCAGACGTGTGTCTGGCCACGGGCACGCACACCACAAAGAAAGCTCGACTTTGTTCCCTCCCATGACCCCAAAGAAGCTTGTGTTCCCTGCCCCCAGCTCTTCCGCAGAGTCACCGTTCCGCACGCCTGGGGCTCGTTCCATCTTTGATCCACACGATCCCAGTGCGTTGCTCGACGACGAATTGGCCCGCCTCGGCGCGAAAGGGGCACAGGAGAGCCCGACGGGCTTGTTTGAGGGCCGTAGGGGTTTGCTGTACGAGAGTCCAAACATGCCCAGTCCGGGCAAATGGGCACGATGGTTTTGAGGTGACGCCCGTCGACGATTTATGTAAATAGAAGATATGTCTACTGCAAGCTGCATCTGGATACCATTCTTGAACTCTTGTAACATCAACTTTGTTTTTTACCCAGACACATCCCATGCGATCCCCGTTATGTATCGAAGACTCGTATTACCGCACGCACAGATACCCTTGCTATCACCTCTGTTTTGACAATTACAAGTCGTTTCATTGATGAAATTAAGCTACATTTTCCAAGGTTATATTACAACTACCACCAGGAGCCTGGTGTTCTCCGCGGAGTCAACCTGAGGCTGGGCATCAAGTCTATCCAAGGGTATCGGTTGCCGTAGGTATAATGGGATCATATATTTCCTTAGACTGTTGGCCGTCTGCAAGGCTGAAGACAGACGAAGCCGCGCAGGCTTCTGCACATATCCCTGCCTTCTTGAGTTGATTCGATGGCTTGGAGAGGCAGTGAATTACGCCAAACCCGCCACTCAGGAGGCTTCCCTGAAGGTTCACTCCATAGTAGCTCCGAGTTCATGCTACCTCTTACGCTTGTCCGGTCTGCCATATCACTAAAGCATCCGGGTGAATTTAACCATGGATTGTAGAGTGACTACACTCACTTTTCCCAGTTGATCCAGTCGCGTTCGAAGTAGTCGCGCAAAGGATTGGCAGACGACTGCGATCCGGGCTGCCTGATGTCCTTTGGTCGCCCTGACCTCACGAGAGGAGGCAAGGCCGGGTCGTCCCCAAACAGCCTTTCGTAAGCCTCCCAAATCGATTCCTTGCATCCCATGATGGTTCGCACAGTTCGTGCGAGATGCATGCATGCCCAAGACGGAATCGATCGGTCAGAGGACTTCCGGGTCATGATGGAAGAGCGGTCGTCGGAAACAGTCTCGCCGGACGGTTTGCCTCCAAGAGCTCGGAGCTCGAAAACCACGCTAGGATCAAGCATCTCACGTGTACTCGGGGATGGTTGCATCACATCTCGTCGTCGAGATGAAGTTTGGGGGAGGACGACTTGCAAAGGGGGGTGCGACCGTATGTCTCCAAATGATGCGGCGAGATAGAAAGGCAGTACAGAGAGGAGTTGAGGTGCCAAAAATGATCTGTCAAGCATTTCCTCCCAAGCAAGCTTCAGTCGCGAGTGATCTCGCGGGTCGGGTGGCTTGGAATGCGTGTCTGGTATTGTGACCGAGAGAGATAAAGACGACGAAGTCGGAAAAACATCCGTACTGCTGTTTTTTGAGCTCGGTGCCTTGTCCGATGAGTCTAGCTTCAAGTAGGACCCAGATATAGCCGTATACGAGCTTCCGTTGGAGGATCTACCAGAAGATCCCCCGCGCGTCGAGGATGTGTCCTGGGAATCAGCCTCTTGACAAGGAAAAATGAGGTCTTCCTCGATGATCTACATGTGGTTTCAGTCTGCACGTCGGCTGTACACGTGGGGAAAACCCACCTCTAAAACGCCCTCTGGCTTGAGAACGCGCGCAATTTCCTGGTGATATGATAAGCGTTGGTGACTGAAGCCTTACGACACGTAACGATAAGTTTACCCACCTCTAACACGTACTGCCACTGAAAAATGGCAACAATTTAGTTCAGGAAGAAAACAGTACAGAGGATGAAGGAAAGCTCACCTCATCCTCTGGGACATGGAGGCCCATGCGAACCATTCTGACGAAGTCAAATTGACCTTTCAAGAATGGTAATGGGTCTAACCTGTCGAGAAACGCGTCAGTGATGTAACGAGGTGGCCCAGCGGTGTTATTACAAGTTGCCTTGAACCCATTTTATTCTCTTTGCGAGATTCTTCTCAAGGATATTCCACTTTGGCTGCGAGGCTTGAATGTCGAATCCAACCACCGTGCTTCCCTAGCAAAATGAGTGGGTGCCTGTAGAGAGACGCGCCAAGTATGACGTGCTTACCTGCCATCGGCGAGCAGCCTCGATCGCCCACAGACCGCGACCACAACCTAAATCCAAGATGGTGGCAGGCGGGCCATCAAATTCATGTAGAGTAAGTCTCGAACAACAGTTCGTTAAAAACATATGGTCCCAATGATCACTGGACGCAGAGTCAGTGATGGCATGACAGAATTGAGGGTTGTAGGACTTACAAGTCCACAATGTCGTTGGTATACTTTAAAGGCGAGATGACCTCTCCTGTAGGTCTCCTGTGCTTGCGCTCGCTGAGCAGCTGCTCCTCGACATCCTTGACCAAGACATCACTCATGATGGGCAAGTGACGAGCTATGGGCCATCGCTTGTCGCCTTGCGATTCACTATATATTCACCGGCAGAATATCTCAATAATTAATGCCATTAATTAAAATCAACGGGGTCCTGTTTACTAATCCCTTTTGGAAACATTTTCCGGGGGCTCTGGTGTTGTAGCGACGGCGAGTCCGACATCCTCATCCATCCCAATTGCCATGAGCTCGTCAAGTGCCATGTCCCTTGCTAAAGGCGCATGTGCCTCTGCCAGATATCATCTTATTCGTTCTAGGTTAAACTCCGCACCTCTGGTTCGAGCTTACGCTACTCCAGCAACCTACAAACCCCAGGAGAAAGACCCACAACTGGGGGACTACCCTGACCTTCCGTGGGTTTCAAACCAGGACCTCCGACCTAGAGGTTGGTGGGATCCTCAAATGCGCCGGAACTTCGGTGATCCGGTGAGTAGCTTCCTTCAACGCGCTGGCTATCGAGACTATTCCTCTGACCGCGCGGTGCGAAAAGATACATGAAAACGACGAGGTTCTGTCCATGTGGGGACCTGATGTGCCGGTAGTGCCCCCTCAAAGAGCCCTGTTTCAATTTTCACTAGCCGTAACGGCCTTTGTTGGATTTGGTTTCCTGTGCAAGTACGTCCTGTTGCCGGAACGACCTACGGTCCCTCGGGAATACCCGTACTCCGGTCTTGTACGTGAACTTGGCGGTTTGGAGGAAAATAAGGTAGGCTTGTGATGTATACTCCAAAAGGTCTGGGTTGACCTGTATTCCAGGCAAGGGAAGAAACGGACG
This sequence comes from Leucogyrophana mollusca, assembly GCA_021014945.1. NCBI lineage: Eukaryota > Fungi > Basidiomycota > Agaricomycetes > Boletales > Leucogyrophana > Leucogyrophana mollusca. The sequence goes on along the minus strand of MU266428.1, from coordinate 20,489 downwards.
AGATCGACGATTAGCTTGTTCGGAGTACACGATAATTGACAATTCAATGTGTCAGCTACTCAACCGAGCCAAGCTGTCATTGGCCAAAAGTTCCCCGAACGACCATTTTCTATGTACCTATGCCACTTTCTCGTGCCTTCGTCTTGCTCAATCATTTTCTTACCCGTTCCGGCAAGTCTTCCATTTTCTGGCTTATTTTGTTGGGCCGCACAGGGTTCCAAAATTGGAGGAGTGCACTCGCCTGACAAGGCCCACATCCGTGTACTTCGCATACTATGCGATCATGCCCGGGTGGGATCTGGGTCTAGTCTGAACCATGCAAATTATTTCTTTCTTTCCCTAACACCTTGGCTCGTGGGGGTATCGTTAGCGCAAAGGGTCGAGAATATCCCATGTCATCAATATCATCTTCGCCAGCTTCAAAATCGTTGACGTCCGCACCCCTTTTTTATCGTTCCCTTTCTTGTGGACAAGGTTGTTCCTATCTTAAAACCCCGGGGCGAATACAGTGGATTTACTCTCGAGATTCACCGCCTTGATTGACACTGGCGGCTTCCTTTTTTGTTCTTTACTTGGTTCGCGATCCTTGGCTTTCGCGTCAGTCGCCGCTTCCGGACGTTGAGTGCCTCAATCCTCCAATCTGTCCTTTCGTTTTTTGAAAATTCGACACCACACTGCTGCAAACATTCGCTTCCGTGTGCCTCTCATTTCCGTGGTGCGCGTGATCCGGCACCAGCTGTTACGCCAGAGTATCTATGATGTAAAATCACCCTGCATTTTCATAGAAGCCGTATGACAACCAACAGTCACATTCACAGTGCCATGGCCACAGATGGCAGCTGTCCTCAGTTTTGTCCTGAAATCGGGTCTCATGGACGTCATTGGATTCGTTTGTTCATCTGGATTATTGATAACAAAAGATCGTCAATTTTGGCTTGGTTCCGGCCTCCAGCTCCTCACAGAGAGAATTCTCGTAGGCATCTTCGAAAGACCAAGGTATTCCACGCACTCGCGAAGTGGGCCAAGATAAATTTTTGAAAGGGTTCGATGAAGAGACAAACCGACCGTGTTTCCCTCCGGAGGGCGACAGGTCTTCAGGCCTTGGTGAACATGTTCAGTCAGTCTAAGGCAAGGGGGTGCTTGCTTCTGTTGTATCCATGCATCCCAGTCGCGCCAACAGACTTCACGAAGGCATGAGCTGAGTTTACACCCATAACTCGATCTCTATAATAAAGAAAGAAGTCGAAGATTTTGTCTAATGTGGTGAGCTTCGGCCAACAGATTGTGGTATCTGTGCGAGAAGGGAAGAGTCGCCGAAGTTACAATGATAATAAAGTACAAAATGGTAAAAAGACGGGCAATGCTATGACAATGCTCCCCGACTCCCAGTTAGGTTGTCTCTAAACCAATGGCCCGGGGGATGCAGATGTTGGAGATGCGCCTTCATCTTTTAAAAGGCCCTCTCCGTTGGTTTCCGTGAGTTGCGTGATGTGAACCTCCATAGGCTTCAGGGGGTATCGTTGCTGATCCTCGAAAGTACGACCACGACTCATGGTACTGAACCGAGGTGTAAACCCGCTGGTGCCTTGAATGGCGCCTTGGGATGCTGACTTCGCCATGGTTATCCGGATGATGACCATATAAAATGTAATGGATATAATCGGCATGATCTAAGAGACGGGTATGAGCTGAGGTGATCCCAGAAGGGGAAGAGCCGGCAAATACCATGTCCAGGAGGACATAGTGTCCTCTGTTCTTGGCCACAAAGCAAAGAAGTGCGGCTAAAAGCGAGATGGAATATAATACACCAGCGTCAAGGATAATACGCAACACGGGCGACAGTACGCTTTTTCGTGACTGAAGGTTTGAAACTTGGCGGCCGACGGCCCATATGCGATATGCGAGTAAAGCTGAAGACAACGTCAGCGTTCAATCCGAGTTTCTTGAATGCGAGAATACTGTTTACATGTGCTGAAAATGTTGGTAAATAAGGTTGCTGCCAAAAACGCAGTTATCCAGGGCCCTGTTCCAGGAGCGAATATATTCTCCTGGTTGGTCGTGGCGCGAGAAATAGAGTAAACACTTCCAATCCCTGTAGCTGGTGTTTCTGCGTAAGCATGTGGAGGACTCAGGGGGTCGAAAGAAATCTTACTCGCAACGGAGCCCCACAAAAGCACGGGGACGACGATGATGTACCAGGACTGCCACACTACATAACAGCGATATATCTAACGGCGGTAGCTTTAGAATTAGGGAAGATACTTAAGAAGCAAACCTACCACCACACCATCTCCAACTAGTGTTTGGAGCATGTACAGCATATTCTTATAGACGAAACTCCATTGTGCGACGTCCGAGAAGAAGCCAACAGGGCCAGAGAGAGTCGGAGATTTGAATGTGTCACGGTAGCGAACCAGACCTTCCTGAGTTCTTATGATATCTATAACCATGTGCTGCAAAAACGCCGTTAGCGGTGACTCCTCTACCCGAGCAAACCACCTGGACGCACGGCTGTACTGAAGAAAAGGAGCAGGCAAGCAACACTGGTCATCCGCCGATTGACACCGCTGCTCAACCGTCGCTGCATCAAGGCCCACAATGTGCCAATGAACATGAGCACAGAGAATCCTGATGGTGAAAGTGAACCAATATTAGATACCATGATTTATACAGCAGAGCTGTAGTTGTCAACTCACCATATATGATTCCCTCTAGCACAGTCGAGACGATGGCTGCTGTGTCCAGAGGGATACCATTTGGCTGCGTCATGTACGGATTGACGCCTGAAACACCAGAGGGAAGATGGGGATAAATTTTAGACGGTCCAAAAGCCTTCTATCCACGCACATCTTGCTTTTATATAGCATGAGAGTGATTCCTCTTCTTTGACAGAACACGATAGAGCCTGAGACCGAATAACTGATGGTATCGGGTGCCAAAACGCTGCCGTGATCACTGGCCTTCAGTGGCTCCGAGGGAAATTTGGAGCTGGTGAGTTATTTTTATCCAACATCCGCTCTCAGGCCGCGCCCAGGGAACGGACTTGGTCAACATCCTGATCCTGTCATACTGGGAGCAAGAATCCATGAGTTCTGAGACCACCAAAGGTAGATAAATTTGTTCTCAGGTAACATACGCGCGAGATATATTTGTGCCTCGGATGCGATCTCCAGGAATGCCGTTATACTCATGTCGTGCCCAAAGTTCGGGTTTGTTAGCAAGGTCGATGAGTATGTGTTGAATGTCTACGGTTGCACGGAGGTTATGGCAGCGCTTTAACGTGTCGGGGTGAGGTTAGTCTCGCATCCTTGGATATACAAAACTTCATGTAGCTGGATAATCCTTGGGTAGACTCATCGAAAACATCCCCAACCTTGCAATCACGGGTGGAGGGGACTTTCGCAGATCTCACCCTGATGAGTACATATAATGGTGTAGTCCTTATATAGAGTCAAGGTATAGGGCTACATCTTGTCATGTGATACAAAGATGCGCGAGTCGCGTGACCGAGAAAAGGTGGATACGAATATGGAACACCAAAGTTTTTTTCATGGCGCAAAGTCTTGCGACAGATGACAAGTAAATGACTGTTCGCATGAAAGATCTAATTGCACTCACCTTCTTCGTCCAGAAGTGTCTCCTCGTCCAGGCAGGCGGAAATATATTCAGAGATGACCAATCGACGTCGTTTGGGTCTACAAAGAAAATTGGTTCATGTGGGTAGAGAAACAGGAAGTTGGCTCACTTCGAAGTGCGTCCGATGAGGTCAAGACGGCGCGTATCGTCGCGCTTGTCTAACACGACGTGGGTCAATTTCGGGTCATCTAGATCAACAACCTTGCCGCCATTCTCTTGAATGATATCCGAGATGATACTGAGACTATCAAGACGAAGGCATGTGTGAAGATGATAACGGCATCACAAAGGGACACAAACTTTGTGGCAACGTCTTTCTCATGCTTCGGCTTCACCGCCATGTTGTACTTACGAGCGTTATCCGGGGAGTCGAGGTAGAAATATCTTCGCGACCCTAAGTAGACGCAAGCTCGAGGTGGGGAAATCACATACAAATGACTGAAGATCAGTGAACTGTCGTACTCTTTGGCTTTCCCGTTTTCGCCCATTGTAACATCGGGCTGGAGGAAGGATGATTCAGTCCGAATTGACGAACTCTTTAAGAGTTGCGTACAGACCTTCGCTTCTGCGTTGTTGTCTGCCTGTATGAAATGAGCGAGGATGATGACTGAACATAAACACGTCCGCACATGTCCATCAGCAATGTCCATTTCCAAGACAGAACTATCGCTTGGTTCAATCTTAAACCAATCATTCTCGTCATCCTCAAGTTTGACGTCATCGTTGACAGAGTCTGCGTCCGTCTCTGTTTCGGTGTCGCTGCCTTCGTTCGGTGCCGGCCGTGTATCAACCTTAAACCAGTCAGCAAGGGTAACATCAGCTTCTTCAAATTCCTCCTTCGCTTCCTCGCCCTCGGAGATAGCAGGAACGTTGAGCCTGGCGTCTTGCTCCCCTGTTCCATCTCTCATATCATAATCTTCGTCTACATCTTCCTCATTATACTCTGAAGACTGCTGGCGGTCGATAGATGCGTGGAACAAGTATCTGGGGTGTTACGTTGAGTTTGGTATCCAAGTTGCTTCAAGTCACCTTACTTTTTCCGAAGTGGAATAATCTCCTCCTGCGCAATGCAATCCACTATCCATTGGGGCTTCACAATGTCGATGGTGCCTTTGTTGATAAGCAGCTTGATGTCGTATGCTAAGACACCAGCATGGGTGTCAGGTAGCAGACTGGAAGAGAAATTATGAACTAACGTGTCGTCGACCCGCCGTAAACAACCATGACTGGGTGTTGGGAGGTGACCACCTGCACACAGCCCCCTCCATGTGCATGAATTCTGCGACGAGTGAGGCAAAGTTCAGCTGAGATGGAGCGCCTCATTACGAAGCAATGCTGACAGTTTCATAAGCTCTTTCCTGTCCTCATCACCCGTTTTGGATTTAGGGTCAGACGATACCACTAAAACAATGGTCGTGAATGGATAGCATGGAGAAGTGGCCAAAAAGACTTACTGAACTTCATGCCTTCAAAAAGCTCGGATTCAATTTCCACTGAGCTGAGATTTGGGCCCTGGTACTCTGGGAGCATCATTGCCTGCTCAAGAAGCTAAGTGCCAGATAAAAATTACAAGATCAGATAACGCGCCTTCTTTGCGGTCGTCTTTCGTTTCTTCTTCTTGCTCATCCTGCAAACGCTATTCAATGTCGTAACTCGCAATGAGCGGAACGTCGAATTTACCCTGCGTCACTTTGCATCTTTCTCTTCCGTTCAGAACGCATGCTTTCCAAGACGGCTATATTGTCATCTGTGAGCAACTATGCGGGACGGGATCGAATCCCCTTACCTGAGGCAGTCATGCAGTCAGCGACTGAGAGGTCGTCGCGAATAGCCAATGCTCGTGGAAAACGCATGGTAAATCCTAAATGATACTGATCTTCATCACGATGTTAGTGTCGCCGCGCGGAAATTTTCGCAGCTTACCTGACGGGGTGATCTCAGCTGCTTTAACTTTGAGTATGAACGAACTAATGAGAGTGATGTCAGCCATGCTCTATCAGTGATCGACACGGGTTTACTCCTCCGGTTCGAGGTATACATCGCCCTTATCATCGTGCGACCGCTTAGCTGTTTGCAGGAATGTTGGAGGCGACTGGGGATCCCATTCCTTCCACGGTTTCTGGCGCACCCAGACATAATCGGCGAAGGATAGACCCGAGCCAACACGAACAAACGAGCTGTACCTGCGGCACGTATTCCAATCAGCGGTAAGTACGCGAATAAAATAATAATGATATACCTGGGCTCGTCTTCGTCTCCGTGGCGGTCGTCCAAAACGGCACAAACGAGTGTAGATACTCCACCGGATCGCTTTCTGCTTCCATAATTACCGGCTTGAAATGGCTATTAAGGAGGGAGCGAAATCGACAGCATCGTACATACCAACAACAAGGACATCAACAGTTTCGCCCATGTTGTCCTGATTCATGTATTATTCCACGGTCGTCTCACACAAGATATGTGCGCACCATATACTCAGGTTTGACCTGCGCCGAGATGACATGTAAAAAAGCGGCCCAAATCAGCACAGTAAAAATACCTTTATCCAGTCCCTGTTCCGCCCATTGAGGGTATATTCGGAGTCTGGGTGTTTGATGACTAGACCTTCTCCGCGAGCGGCTACAACCTCATCCATCCTTTCCCTCACATCCTTAGCAGTTTTACCCTCAAATTCGGTGGTAAATTCAATGTGACCGGGAATTTCTCTGAGACAAGCTCGCATATTCCTCTTGCGGAATTTGAGCGACTTTTGATGGAGAGACATCCCGTTGAGGTAGAGGAGATCGAACACCTTGACTACAAGGAATATTGTCGAGTGCTCATCGGAGATGAAGTGTTACTCACAGCACGGGCGGGGATTGTGTTCTTTCTTCGTTTTGTCTTACGGAAAGGGGTCAGCACGTAGCAAACGAGGAGCAATAGGACGCCCAAACCCAAGGCTGCAGTTTTGAGGGTCCCAAACGGCAGGTTGCGCTCCGAAACCGGGTCCCACACCAACATCTCCCCGTCGAGTATGATACTAAAGGCGGTATAAGGACCCTGATAGTCGTGTGTGATGAAGGTGTGCTCACTCGTCGACCCGCTCATCAAAAGCCGCGTCAATGTGAGGGGTCAGACTGCCGATCCCAATATGTTTTCCATACAGATAGGTGTAATCCTTCCCTTTCCTGTGAACAGATCAGCTGCAAGAACGCTCAATTCGAGAATAACAACCAAACATGCCTTGAACAGTAGAAGTATTCGTTGCCTCGTTTATGCAGTTGTATGCGCTCCCCATCGAGTTTCTCCTCGATGATGAATTTCCGGCCCTGCATCTCCTTTACAGACTCCTCAATCTTATGAGTGGGCCGCTTGCATAACATTGGGGCAAAAGCTCGGAACAGTTGCACCGCTTTATCCTGAAACAAATCAGCCTTCCCGTATATGACTGAGGGCCACGCATGTCTGACCTCGGCGTTCAACCTCCGCGACGGATCCCACAGCTCCCAGGCCACTTTCTTAAGGTCGGAGCACGTGTTGAATAGGTCTTGGGCGTCCGGGTGGAAGACTGAAAAGACCGTGGTCTCCTTGACAGATATAACCATGTCTGTAGGTGCATTAGAACCGATACACGTCTCTAGTAACAAATGAACCTTTCAGAATGATCCGTACTATCCAACGCTGTTCCTCGGCCGTGGCGCGATTATATACGCGTTGCAATATTCTTGACTGAATCTCCCTAGTGCAGTGGGCGTTAGGAGCTGAGAAATATGGCAGAGAGGAGGGCGTACTGCTTTCCCATGTTCTTTGATATTTCGTCAAGGAGCTCGTTTAGATCTTCAACAGAAAGAGAGCCCTCAACGACGGAAGAGCGCTTGCCGACCACTTCAAAAAGCACCGTAGGGAAGTCGCCCGAACTTTTCTGAGGAAAAACTCAATTTACGGTGATCAGTAAGCACACAGTGTCACGGACATCTTTCTCGGTTGGCTTCTTCCAGTTCAACAGCCGAATGGCGTCGGGATCTTTCATTCCAAGTGGGATGAGCTTGATGTAGGTCTTCGCCAAGTTCTTCTCTTTGAGCCCGTACACGGCACGCTCACGATCTTTCTGAATCAAGCATAAGCACAGCCAGCAGAGATCACGCCCGTAGACGGACATGCCTGAGGAAGAATCAGACGGAGCACCGGGTAGAGGTCATGGCCTATGTCTTCTCTCCAATGCTGAGAGGCATTATTGCCGCATCAAACTCATTCGTCCAGCCGACAGAAGATAAGACATACGTTAAACCAGACGTCCAGAAGGCGTTTACGTCGTTCTGGCTTTCGCTCTGAGGCCAATTTCTCAAAAAGGCCTGCCAGAACGGAAAAAGGGGCACTCCCTTTATTTTGCGGTGGCGCAGGATAAGTGGTGGTTTCTTCAATGTCGGGGTTCCCAGTTCTTGGAGAGCCAGGGGGAGAGGATGGAGCGGGTGTTGGCTGCATCATTCTTATGGATAAAATCGACAGGTACTCTGTCAAGAGGGTTGGTTTGTAGATTGTGGTTGTTGAACAGGCAACTATGGAGTCAAAAACAATATCCGTGACTTCGGTCGCGACGCGTTGTTTGGGTTTGTGTGTTTGGGTGGCAGACATTTTGATCTTTACACCCAGGTGTCATGTCAGCCAAATGTCAGCGACAGTCAGCCTCTCTGGAAGTATCTTCTCCTCATTCCATCATAGTCACCGACAAACATGGCTGACGACGACTTTCCAAGACTTCCACGGCGAAACCAAGCTGAAGATGATCCGAAAATGATAGGACTCTGGAAGATTGGCAGAACCATTGGCAAAGGAAGCTCAGGTAAGTCTTCTTGAGAACACAACAAACGTTTCCTGACGACCCTTCAACAAGGTCGCGTAAGAATTGCCCGTCATACAAAGTCTGGAAAATACGCGGCGGTCAAGATTGTATCCAAGAATACCGTCATGGGTTCCATCAACAAACTCGCTGACTCCGCTGAACACATGCTGCTCAGCATTGAGCGTGAGATCGTCATCATGAAACTTATAGACCATCCGAACATTATGCGGCTCTATGACGTCTGGGAAACTTCGAGCGAACTCTATCTAATCCTGGAATACGTCGAGGGCGGCGAGCTTTTCGACTATCTATGCGACAAGGGCCGTCTATCTACTTCTGAGGCGCTCGGCTACTTTCAGCAAATCATTTCAGCAATCGACTATTGTCATCAGTTCAACATCGCTCATCGTGATCTCAAGCCCGAGAATCTGCTTATGGACGAGAACAAGAATATCAAGGTCGCGGATTTCGGTATGGCTGCCTGGCAAGCTGGCTCGAGCAACGGAATGCTGCAAACTGCATGTGGAAGCCCACACTATGCCGCGCCGGAAGTCGTCATGGGCAAAGAATACAACGGCCGTGCGTCCGATATATGGTCGTGCGGCGTGATCTTATATGCCCTCCTTGCGGGTCGGCTTCCATTCGACGACGAGGATCTAGCGGCGCTACTTGACAAAGTCAAGTCTGGAAAGTTCGACATGCCTTCTGGAATCGACGCCCAGGCGAAAGACCTCATCTCGAAGATGTTACACAAAGATGTTACCCAGCGAATCACTATTCCCGACATTCTGAAACATCCTTTCTATTTGTCCGAGGGCCCCGGTACCGTCGGTCATGCTACGCCGAAACTCGACGCGATCTCCCGACCGCTCGAAAACACAGGCGAGATCGACCAGGATATCTTTGCGAATTTGCGAACGCTTTGGCACGGTGTGCCTGACAAGGATATAATCGACAACCTTCAAAGCGATGAACCCAACTGGCAAAAGGGCGTCTACCACCTTCTTCTGGAGTATCGGACCAAGCATCTTGAAAACTATGACGAGGAAGAGGAGGAAATGGAAGCTCGATCCAGAAAGCGCAAGAACATTCGCAAGGAGCCCCAGGGAATGAGAAGGACAACATCCCAAGCGACAGACTTAGGGCGCTCACATTCATCTCTTCCGCCTCGTGCAGCACCGCCTACACCACGCAGAGCCGACCGTACGTCTCACGATGATGACAATGATTACCCAATATCCGGTCCTCAGATTACACTACACTCACCCTCGCCTTCTCGCTCTGGTATCGGAATGCACTCGCCACTGTCTCCTTCACATCTTATTTCCCGTAACTCTCCGCTGTCTCCAATCTTCAACCCTCTGAACCTCCCTGCTCTTACCGTTCCTGACATCCAAGATGATAAGATGCACCAGTTCTTGCAGAAGATTGTGGAACACTTGAATGCGATGGAAACCAGGGCAGCAATGACAGGAAGTACACCGAAACTTGGCGCTGGGTTGCATGCTGGAAATGCTACTGCGCCTCCGCCAACGCCTATTGGCATGGAGTTCGCCGAGCAACGACAGCACATTCATGACCTTCAAGTGGGCTACGACCATAGTTCCGTTATGAGTCGCGGGCCGCGCTTCTCGCCGGGTAATTTCTTCAAAGGCTTTATGACCGACCACGACAACACGGACCATGTGCAGTATGCGGAATTAGGTCAAGAAAACCAGTTCCTCGGCATCGGTGGACCAGGGATCATCAAGAAGTCGTCCCTGCGTAACCGGGGTGGCGAGAACTCCGGGAAGCCACCATTGCGTGTCCACATCGTCGAACCGTCTCCCGGGAAACTGAGAAAAAAACGGAGCGGCGATACCTCTGCGCTCTCTTCCGCATTCTCGGATAGTTCGTTTGCGTTGCCGTCAACTCCACGACGACGATGGCTGGGCAATGTCTTCAAATTCAAGCCGGTAAACTACCATCTCCTCTCTATCCACGATGGATATACTACGCGAGAGGAGTGCCGCCGGCTTCTCGTGGGTCTTGGTGCCCGTGTCGTTCTAGCGCACGCAGAGGGTAGTGGAGTGCTCAAATGTAGGTTCGATGAAGTGAAGGATCCATCAGGCACAGCGGTTGTCAAGGGCATGCGGTTCCGTGTTGAAGTGCACAAACCGACTCCTCCACAGATCGCGGCCGGATACCAGGTTTCGCTGCACCTCGTGCAGGAGAAAGGGGCATCGTCAAGTTTCCAGTTCATTCACGGCCGGCTTCGGAGGGTGTGGGAGTTGGATGCACCTGAGACATTGGTGTCGATGGGAGGGCTGAGTCCGGCATTGACAGAAGGCGGGAGATATAAGGACCTGATCTACCCCGATTGAATATTTTGGCAATGATTTCAAGTATCTTAGATTGTACATACGATGCTCCCCTGTACGAGCATGAAGATGTGTACCCTCTGAATTCATCGCTAGATAGGTCCATCCATAGCGGTAATAGTGCTCGCAAAACGAGATGGAGGCTCCGATAACAGTGAATCGTCCTCGACTATGTTCATCAAATGATCTTGTGGTGGTCCACTTCCTTCCAGGAGACTGTGATGAGTTCCTGGTTTTGAAACTAAGGCAGTGGTGGGGTCTGCGCTTGAAACCCGTATAAACCGAAGTAGATGGACGAAAGCCACTTCTTTTTGATCCCATCTCCGAAAAAGATCAACGGTGGGCCCATGAGTGAGATCAGGAACCTCTGCAATCCGATGTCAGAAAGTTGTCCAGTGCGAATGAAGCACCCATACCCATGCCAGTCCGGTATTCCTCCGCCTCCCGAAGCTTGATTTCTTCCAATTTCATTTCCTTCGTGCTTTTTGGCCGACCTTTTCGCCTAACAGCCCTCTCATGCTCTAGCTCTTCGTCGTGTCTGGTCATCCAGACCTCTCTTATTACCGCATGAAGTTCATCAAGGGACAGGACACCCTCGGGAGGGATTGCATGATAGAAAAATCCATACACATCGGCTAAGTCTCAATCAGACATCCACGGTCAGTAGGTTTACGAGGCTAGCAGACCTTGTGCTGCATGTTTTTTCACCCGCTTTGACGCTGCGTCTGCCATTTTTCCTTTCCGTAGATGAGTCCGACCTAACTGACTGGCCTTGCGAGAGTCAGGGTGGAACACCTTTTCTTTCTTCGGCTTGGCATCTGTTTTCCCTGTTTTCGTGGGCGCCATCTCGAGTGGAAGAACTTGACGCCGACAACGCTAGATAAATGTCTTGGACAGTCTTGCCAGACACCAACGGAAGAAGAAGGTTTCGAAATCAGTGGCTTCCCTTTTCGGTATGTCAAGATAGGTACCGTGGGAACAAGGATCGCAAGAGCCCTCAGACTGCCCAAAGTTGAAACCCTGTTGAAACTCTGGTTCCTGGCTTTCGTTTCTCGGTCACAGACACATGTCCTTTGGCCGATAGCTGTGAGTTTTTGATTGTGCGCGCCGCCCTACGTACTCTTACAGAATCACTTCCTTTGGTAGCAGGCAACCCGTACTCTCTTCCCCATACAAGTATTACAATGTCCTCTCGAGAGGCAAACCGAATAACGTCTGCACAACAGACATTGGACAGTATGTTAAAGCCAATGCCTCCAATCCTTCTAGCTGACCCCGTAGAAGCTCTGTACGACATATCACAGCTCTTGAACACGCAGCTTGATAAGGAAACGCTCGCCACTTGCGTCGGAATGATTGAAAGTGGTGTCAACCCAGAAGCCCTAGCCGTAAGTTCTTCGGGTATGGTGTTCATCCCTCATCTAACGCATTCATTTAGGCTGTTATACAGGAGCTGCGTAGAGAGGCATCTGTCCTAAAGGCGCAGTCGTCCGACGGACGTGGTGCTGCCACTGCTGGCCGTTGAACAAACGAATTTGGCCGGTTTGGTCGTGTGTCTGGCGCTATTGGCTCTGAGTCAAGCAAGTCAAGCCTTCGGATATGATCGCCCCTGGCGTATGCCGCTATGCGCACCTGACGGCCCGACTGCTGTCATCGTGATTTATGAATCTTGCACGGTTCCAGTGTCGTTGAGCCTATCAGGCACGGTCCCGATGTATCGAACCTCTTGATGACCTGACGTGCCACAAGTTCGGCGTTGGCTCTCCTGCCCACGGAGCCGCATCTGTAGCGTGTCTGTCCCACAGTAGCTAGGCACACAGGTTGTAGTTTTTAGAAGTCCTGCTGTATTTTTGTTTGTGCGTCTATAGGGTCAATCTCTCCGCGCTGGCAGGTTTGCCGCAAATTCCAACTCAGTCGTGCCGCAGTTGCCGCGCGGGTTGAGTGCAAAGTGCTTCAGTTGGTGCTTGAGGGGAACTTCCTTTGGCTGTATAGCCAAGCTTACAGCGTCAGTCAGTCTTGTCTTTTGGCCACAATCACCACGTATAAGCCACGACAACGGTCGCAGGATTTTGTGTCGACATTATTCGCTATTTTCCGTTTGTTGACGGTCTCTTCTCCCAGGCATGCAGCCTTCGCAGCTGGAGATTCAGCGGGAAGTGGAGGCTCTGCGGGATATCAGGCGGCGGTCAACAACCCAGGGTGGTCCAGGGGCTCTCATTCTAGATCCCGATCTGCCAAATCCATCGTCGCCAACGTCGCCAACCGCGGGCTATTGGTCTACTGGCGCCACTCAGCAGCTTGTGGATGGAGACTCTGGAAGTAGCTCTCACGAGGACAGCTCAAGTTCTGAAGAGAGAGCCTCAAATTCTGATGATCCCTTTCATCTTTTCTGGGTTCCAGCTAGCCTTCATCCAGAGATCGCCCCTGCCGAGTTTCGCGCCTTTCTCAAGGAACATGCTCGGGGCCCGCCGCCAGATGGCGTAAACGTGCCCACCCGATCAAGTTCACTGGGCCCCTCCTCTGCCGGCTTGGGGCGGAAACGGTCCATGCTAAGCAGGCAGTACAAGCCTTCGGAAAATGATGACGTTGAAGAGGAGAAGGTTGTTCCTTTGCGCAGGAATCGCACCCTGCTCACCAACGCAGGGCCACAGCTGACCATCAGTGATCTTCAAAGACTAGAACAACTCGCAGAAGAGGCTTCTACGAGTGACGACCCTTCGAAACTTAGAAACGTGCTGCGGCGAAGTCTAAGCCTTAATGTTTCACCGTCAGGTAGGCTTTTGAGAGTGTTTTGTTTCCCGGGACTAAACGATAACTTGCACACTCAGTCATTGATAAAATGGATAACATGCCGGACATGCCAGACGAGGCCGATGCCCCGATTATAGTTCCACCTCCAGGTCAAATTCTTCGTCGTGCAGCTCGAACTAAAATTCGGAAACCTAGTCTGCCGGGTGATGGGGGAGGACATCGATTTGGTGCAGGCAGGAGACCTCGGGGTGCTACAGTGGCGGAACCTCGAACTTCAAGTGATTTATCCTCCAATGACCATATGTCCTCGAGCGATCACGGTGATGGGTCCGAACCGCTGAAACGCCCTCGTGCGTTCTCGAACGAGAGCATGACTAGTGACGGACACTCTACGCCTAGGCCCGAGTCTTACAGCGAAGAAACCTCCATATATGACTCCTACGCCCGAGAAGAGCCGGAAGAGGAAGCTTCGCGACAATCTCCGTCTGCGATAACACCAAAGCCTCCCGTTCTATCACTTTCTCCGCCTGACGACCAGCCGTCACCTTCCAAGCCTTTGGACACTGTTGCAGAACCCCAACCCACCTTTACCTCTGCTGCTCCCATCCTGCATCACCCCCAGCCTCAGCGACTCACAATCAGTCCCCCCGCGGAGGACTCCTCACGTACTCCTTCTCCAGATGCTTCGACGTTGGCTCCATCAACCGAGGAGACAGCTGTCGCATCCACCTCGGGCGAAGCACCCCCTTTTCCTTCCAAGTCACCGAGTCCGGTGCATAAGAAAGAGAAAGATAAGAAAGGTCTCTTTAAATGGGGCAGCAGTGGTGGTAGCGCTAAGAAGAACGGGAAGGAACGCGAGAAGGATTCACAGCGGGCTGAGAAGGAAAAGGAAAGTGGATTTTTCGGATGGCTGCCTGGAAAGAAAAAGCGCGACGATCAGGCTTCGCAGTCACCGGGGTATGGTAAGTCGGGGCGAGAGACTGCGGCGGATATGCTTGGTCCATCCAAATCGTATGTCCCCTCACCCTCCCCCCAAATACCTGGAACGCAGGGATCGTATGCTCGATACCCAATTCACGTGGAACGAGCCATATATAGGCTGAGTCATATCAAGCTCGCAAATCCTCGGCGGCCGCTTTATGAACAGGTTCTTATTAGCAACCTGATGTTTTGGTACTTGGGCGTCATCAACAAGACGCAGAGTCCTACGACCCCTCCGCCCAGCCAAGCACAAGGCGCGAACCCCAGTTCACCATCCTCACCTGCTCCAGAGAGCGAACAGGTCGAAGATGAGCAGAAGGAGACAGAGGAACAACAGCGAGCCGAAGAGGAGCGCGTCGAGAGGGACAGGGAAAGAGAGAAGGAGAGGGAGAGGGAAAGGGAGAAGGAGAAGGAGAAAGAGCAACATAAAAAGGAATCCCCTCGACGCGGAACTTTGACGAAAACTCCTTCGGGATCTCAGGGGGGGCGGAGGGCTGCAGAGATGCCCGTGAAGGGACCACAGTACGAAATGCAGCACAGGGTCATGGAGCAGGAGTACAACGGCCCAGGGTACGGGTATGGCGCCACTTCATCCACACCTCAGGGTGGCGGCCCGCCGCGCATGCAGCGGCAGCCTAGCCCGCCAGTTCAAGGCATCCCTGCGGTCGCCCAGCCACAGCCAAGCAATCACAAGTATTCCGGGTACCCAGGATCAGGTGCTGCCGACTCTAAGCAGCTACCCCCCGGTGCCATGCCTCCCGCTTCTGTTGATCAGGTCTCATGGCCTCCGTCGACTGCTCCATCGACTGCGCCTATACCGCGAACCCAAAACTCGCCTTCACCGCCACCGCCTGGTTCTCAACAAGCGCACGCAAGGCCACCGCATCGCTCTAGATCACCACCTGCACAGAATCATAACCGATACTCTCCCGCTACTGCAGTCCCAAATCGTGTCCAAGCTTCTCGAACCCCAACGCGCTCGCTGTCAGCAACCGCAGGTCCCTCCCCGCCCATCTCAGGCGATGGTAAAGCGAGAAAAGTTACGAGTGTGCACGCAGTCATGACGACGCCAAACGGAAGACCAAGAACAAGCATTTCTTCGGGAACCCCTCGGGGCGAAGAGGAAGACGTGCCACTAGCACTTTGGCAGCAGCAGCGGCGAAAGTAATTGCTTCCCGTGGTATGCTTGCATATACCCCAACCTTATCCTACCCCGCTGACGCCCACCTAGCTACACTCTTATTCGAACATTTTACGCCTTGTTGCTTTTCATATTCCATCGATGTCCATTATCTCGCAACAGCTACGACGTCCCCTATCTAACCATCTGTGCGTCCGGGGCATCCTTGGCACACCCCCCTCCGGTCGGACCATTTTACCTTAATACACTGCTTACTTTCGGCATTCTTTTGTACCCCGCATCGTTCAGCATTCCTTCGCATGGTTCCTTGCTGATCGGTCGTTGTATTCACAGTGGACTCGTAATCAAGGATCTATAGAATTCGGACCTTAATGGATGGTGTTACCTCAATCTAGCTGCGAACTAAACATTCGATTCCGCCCAATCGTTCGCCGTTCGCCATGTGCGTTCGACTATCATAAACGTGTGCAAACCTCAAAAGGTACCCATCAACATATAGGTGCCGATGCTTTGTGCGATGCCCGATCTACGATGTGTAGTCCCACCTGCTGCATCCCGTGAGATAAGGCTTACATCCTGGGACTCTCTGCGTGTTATTTTCAAGTACGTAGCATCATTTTCGACCTCGATATAAGCAAGTATTATTCCGATGTGAAGGTCACCCAACCCAGCGTCCTGTCAACCTCTGCAAATCATTAGGGTGTCCGGTATGTCCGACTCGCCAATTCTAGCACCGGTCCTTGTTGTGAGTATGTCACAGGCATGACTACAGTCTCGACTCAACCCTTCTGGCTGTAGGTTGGTGCGGGACTTTCAGGTCTCGTAGCGGCTCTTACGTTGGCCAAAAATGGAATACCCGTGCGTGTCGTCGAAAGGAATCTTGAGCACCGCAAAGGCCAGCGGGGAGCAGGGATAGCAGTAAGCCGCTCCCAACACATCAAGCTGCTTCATTCTCAGCCTCCGTTCTACCCTCAGCCTCGCACGCTTGAGTTATATCACTTCCTGGAGGTTCCAGAGATTGAGAAGCACGCAACCTTGCTTCCACTGGTGCAAACCTACCATCCGGGTGGGGTCCAGCCGTTAGAGACGCTCCCCATGATGGGTCCCGCCTCAGATCCGACACCATCCTGCCCATATGTCAGTAAGAGCGTCTTCCTGTGTCAAAACCAAAATCTACCCTCTTGCGGTCCAATTAGATCAATTACCTAGCGCTTGGGCAAGATATTGTGGAGGGCTACCTGCGCGAACAGCTGGCTAAATATTCTTGCCTTGTCGAGTTGGGTGCGGAGGTGCTGTCCCTAGAGCAACACGCTGGACACGTCGAGGTACGCCTGGCGAAAACACAAGGGGGGCACAGAACCGAAAAATTGGAAAGGTATGACTGGGTAATTGGTGCGGACGGAGCCAGAGGTGCATCTGTCCATTGTCTGCGGCATCCGAGGGGCTAATAATGAAACTCTAGGGGTCGTACGAAAACATCTTGGGGTCACATTCCAAGGCGAAACGCGGCAGGAGGACGACATGCTCGTGGGCGATTTTCGAATCAAGGGTCTCGATGACCAGGTAAGAATCTGGCGCCTGCCTATCAAGTATCGCTTGAACTGACCTGGTATTTTCAGCACTGGCATATGTGGGGAACTATGTCCACCAAATTGTATGTCGAATGATGTTCATCTTACACTTCCCATTTTAAGTGGTACTCGCAGTGTTGCCTTCCGCGCTACACCGGATCTGGGCAAGAACGGTTTTGTGTTGTTTGCCAATGCCCGAGGAATAGACATGAAAAAACTTGCGGCAGACCACGATGCCCTCCTAGAATTCTTATACTCTGTAATCGAGAGGAAAGACCTGATTATTGAAGAAGTTTATTGGGTGTCTGAGTTCAGGTGAGTTAAATGTCTTCAATTATCGGATGTGTTGTGACCGAATTCTCTGAAGACCAAATGTTCGAATGGCTAACAAATTTGGAGAAGGAAGGGTTTTCATCGTGGGAGGCTCGTCGCCAATACGTATACACTGTGCTCTTTGCTGACATCCCCTCTCCCTCCCAGATGCAGCACAGTAAGTGAAGGGTCTTCGCTTGGCTGAAAATTTCTAATGCAATTGTTCCAGTGTGCATAGTCCGACGGGCGGTCAGGTGAGCTCAAAAGCCAATGACAGACCTCGCGACCTGGCCTCATCCCCAATAACTAGGGCGGGAACTCGAGTGTACAAGACGCTGTAAGCGTTTCATTTCTGTTTGCGCTCGATCTCACCATCCTATTTCATCCCAGTTCAACCTAAGCTGGAAACTTGCTCTTGTTATGAAGGGACTTTCACCTCCGTCGCTCCTTGAAACGTACAACGAGGAGCGCATCCCCGTCATCGCCGAGATGCTGAAGTTGACGACCCACTTGCTCGACAAATCTGTGGAGGCGGACCGAGCAACCACAGGCAAAGCATTTGAGCGGGGCCAAGAATACTTCATGCTCGGTGTCAACTACAGGGGCAGTCGAATCGTGGTTGACGAGTTTGGTGCACAGACAGCTGGCGCGAATCCATACGTGTATCTAAGCGCAGGGACCCTGCAAGCTGGGGACCGTGCACCGGATTCGCCAGGCTTAGAGCCGATGTTTGGTCCTCGGGAAGAGCATACTAGCCTGTTCGATGTTTTCAGACCATGGTACCATACCGTGGTCATATTCACCAACGGTCCTTCGCAAGCCCGGTCGACCATATCCGCCCTAAAAAAGTATCCCAGCACTACCATTCGCTCTGTTTTGGTATATCCAAAAGGCTCATCAGGGGTGAAGGCGGTCGAAGGTGCTGATTTTCAGTTGATCGACGGAGGTGGACATGCGTACGAGTGGTATGGTGTAGTGGCGGGAACGACAAAAGTCGTGGTAGTCAGGCCGGACGCCGTCGTGGGTGCTTTGGTGGGGGGAATAGATGGTCTACAGCAATATTTCGGACAAGTACTCTTATAGCGCAGACGAGTGTCACCCTTTGGTCCGGGGCTATCAGGCTTCGTGTCATCCATGAATTCAAGCATGTGTATATGTATCGTCTCAGAAATATATAAATCATTTTGTCAGTACTCAACTCGACGAGTGTGCTGGAGAGAAGGCGACTCGAACCAATATTAGCCATTTGTGAGCACAGACACTCGCCTAACATCAAGCCCGGTCCCGAGATGCGTGTCCTTAGATCGCGATTCCATTCCCGTTGCGATCGGCTCCCATCTGTTGGTATCTGTCTCTATGTCTCTATCGCCTCCTCTCAGTAGGCGATAGGATCTAAGCCCACGATTTTGGCATATACGCAACCCAAGGTGTGATGAGCGTGGTTTGTTAGATCGATCTTACCACACCTCCGAATTCGGGACCGTCGTGATCATTTGTCTACTTCAGATATCGGACGTGCTTCGGCCATGGTGTTACCTTGGGTACCTAGGTCACTGGGCCCCCATAATTGTGGCTGATGAAGCCAGACTTTGCATCCGTGGGAATTATTGCCACTACAGACTTCGACACTCGCTGTTCCTGCTCTAGTGTACGGTGAAAAACTCACGGGCCGAGTTTTGGACGGGTTTTAAACTCAGAGGTAGGTTGGGGGTGTTTTAGACGTTGTTTTAAACCAGTTTTCGACGAGTTTTTGACACACCCAATAACCAGTGTTTTCCCGATAGAATACAATGTGGAAACACCCCAGAAGACTACTACAAGCACCAGATGATGAACTACCAGCTGGTAGAAGCCTTTGGGGCTACACTTGAAATTGTTGATGGGTTAATCGAGGGATGCACAGGTATATCGGGCAGTGACGAGGTAGGGCCGTCACCCTGAGATAACAGATCACATAGTACTGGGCCTCCAGGTCGACGTCCGCCACAACAATGAAAGAATGGCCACTGAACGAACTGACCATTTTGTCGATCTTGGCTATAGATGGCTTGTCTAACCAACCATCATCTGCATCAAGCATCGCTTGGGTCGCCATTACCGTCGTCAGTCTCATTGCCATGGCCGCATTGTCCTCAGAGTCCCTCTTCCGTTTCTGCTTCTGGCTCTCGGCATCCCTGCCAAACATTGTCAACTTGAGGTCGTGGAACCTCACAGTAGCCTTCTGGCATGGAGGAGGATTTTGGTGATGGCCTGGTATGTAAGCAGCATGTGGGTGCTGATATTTATTCGAACATGCTAAACACACTTCGAGTCCTATTCACTCTTTGATAATACTCACCAGTTTCATAATGATGAAGAGTAGCCTTCGTGAGATCACCATCCACTTTTGAAGGATGATAGATTTCAGAAAATTGTTAAGAATCTCCTCGAGGACATCGATGACTGCAACCAAGCCTGGTTGGCAAAAGCAAAGGGGCAGTTCCCATCCTTTCTGCTTCGTGGTGCAAAGGCCACCTCGAGAACTTGATTTAATGCGGATTCTCGGCTCCCATATTCCTCGACTTTTCGAGGTTGGGAGCAAATCCACTGGACTGATACAGGTCTTTTCCTATAGATACACTATCGGGGAGATGACTTGGGAGAGCACAAAGACTTGTTAGTGGTGCTTGGGAGCACTTACCAACAGTTCGCGAGTTTTCGACAGTTCTCAACGGTTTTCGACAGCCCATTTTCTGGGGTCTGAGTTTTCGACGTATTTAACATGTTTTTAACGTGTCGAAAACATACCTTGTCGAAAACTACTGAGTTTTTCACCGTACACTATCCTGCTCCCTTGTGACAGCTTGCACCCCACCATTTCTCAGTCTCTCGATCTGACTGCACCAATCTTACATCTTTTAGCCTCACATACTCGCTCG
>MU266427.1:0-95112 GCA_021014945.1 Leucogyrophana mollusca | reverse complement strand
CGTGACAGAATCTGTTCCTATCACAGATCTTGAGAACGTATTTCTATCTACAGGTACCACGAACCCGACCACAGATTCTGGCTCTGTGGTTGACTCTGTGGCTGACAAAGACTCTCTGCATCAGATGTTAAATTCGTATATGCACCGATTAATAAATCGGTATTGTTGGATTTGTGCCTGTCACACATCCGACTGCGTACAATAAATTCGTTGATGAATCCGAGGGTGACACGTGTCCAGTCACACATTTACAATCTATCCCCGAGTTCTCCCCCCAATCTGTGGCAACCGCGAAAAGGGCTGTGCCTCTGGTGTGGGGTCGGGCATATTCCAGGGGCTGCCACTGGAGAAACAGAAAGAATTTATTTGGCCAAAGTTTGACACTGCGGTACCGCCGGGTGACGAGCTCTCACGTGGTCGCTTCTTGTGGACGCGATCGCAAATATACTCTTTGACCGCGTTCACCTCTGCCATTCAGCCTTGGACCTCCCGAAATGCCCAAGGAAGCAACGAAATCCAGGCCTTCAGCTTACAACCAACGTGCGCAGCTTTATTTCTATGGTTTTGTCCCTTACTCAAGAAAAATTTAGGAAATTCAGCATCGATTTCAGTACCCCTAGGTCAGTAGCACTGCCATTTACTTGGGAGTCGTCCTCACGCGTTTCATAGAACTCGACTCTGATCCTGAGTTTAACGCGGGCACATTTGTATACGAGACAAAGAAACGCGGTAAGCGCAAGGCAAAACCGTCCGAGTCTTCACCGTCACCACGGAAGCGGAGGAGCGATGTCATTGACGGCATTGGGTCATCCTCGCGAACAAGCCAGTGTTTCACTACTTATCCTGTTGTCATCTACGTTAACCCGTGGTGCGCGCTTTTAGAGAGACGCGTCAAGGCTGAGGCACACAGCCAACACAATCCCCTGCACGAATTCTTTGGTGGGTCTCTGCTTTTCTCATCTGTGCTATATGCTTAAATGGTGCGTACAGCCGACGACCTTGGTTTGCACTCAGCCTCAGAAGACGACGATGGCGATGCTGCTGACGAAGAGGACAATTTCTCGGACGCGGGTGATGACAAGGAACGTGAATCAGATGCCGAACACCCAGTAGTATTGAAAACGATGGAAGGATTTGTTCGCGGATCCAGAAAAACAACTCCGGTGAACACTTGCCCTCCTGATAAGACAGTTGGGGAGGTCGATTCAGCAACTGGTGATCCCTTTGGTGGTCCTAAGTTGGAGGGGGGCTGATTGCTCTGACAGAGCCAGAATCTGAGCCGGAAGCCATATTAAATCCAGGTAAACGTAAATCTCCCTCCTCGCCGGGAATGGCTTCCGCAGCGAAGCGGCTCAAGATGCCTGTATTAAACGGTAGTGTCCAATTCTTAGTGAGGATTATTCTCGCTGACCTACTTACAGATGATTCCGCCACCGAATCCGAGTCCGATGCGGATGCCGTTCTCCTCGCTCGCTCGCATACTGGTGCGAACTCAGCCTGTTACCTTGTCTTCCAACTCGCGGAATGACACCTGTTCTCCAGCTCGCCAACCTTCGCTTTCTGCGTCAGATTCCGCGACTGAAACTGAATCAGAGTCTGAGATACCTGCTAACCCCGTGCGCTCGCAAATAATCTTCTCGACTGTAATAACTCTGACGTGAGTTCAACAGAGCTTCAAACCGCGCCCAAATTTCCCTCTTGCTCCTGGTCAGACTCACCTTGGCCCCTGTGTACTAGATCACGATAAACATGTGATGGTGCCTGCCTCGATCAACACCTATCTGAGAGAATACCAGCGGGACGGAGTCAGGTTTTTCTGGGATCTGTATAACCAACAGAGAGGCGGTTTGCTTGGTGACGACATGGGCCTCGTACGTCTCTATTTGCGATTGGAGGCCTGCGCTTATATGGATGATTTATGACATCCATAACAGGGTAAGATGCCTGCTGTCATCAACGCTGTAAACTGATCCGCGGCGTCAAGGTAAAACCATACAGGTTATTTCATTTCTTTCGGCCATCATGAGGAAGCATGGCGACAGACGAGATCTTGACCGCCGGAGGAACCATGTTTCCAAGCTTCAAGATGGGCCGAAGTGGAAACAGAGTCGGACCCTCCCACCTGCAAATGCGACATGGCCTACTTGTCTCATCATTGCTCCAACCTCAGTTGTCCCGAATTGGGCGCGAGAATTCA
This sequence comes from Leucogyrophana mollusca, assembly GCA_021014945.1. Lineage (NCBI taxonomy): Eukaryota > Fungi > Basidiomycota > Agaricomycetes > Boletales > Leucogyrophana > Leucogyrophana mollusca. The sequence goes on along the minus strand of MU266427.1, from coordinate 92,915 downwards.
AGACAGTATGTGTCGCGGTCTATTTTCTTGCGGCTGCCTATTGATGGCGCATCATTGCAGTGGGGGTATTTTGAGGTCGGCTTGTACACGGAAAACCGGAAAGAGAGGGAGCAAGTCCTGACTGACTTCAAAATGGGAAGGCTGGACGTTGGTCAGTATTGCCTCTGTACTATTGCCAAATCCACCCACTCTTCAACACCTGGGCAGTTATCACGTCATTTGATATCGCTCGTCGAGATATTTCACAGCTGGACGACCTGGCATGGTCGACCATCATCGTCGACGAAGTGCATCGCGTGAAGAATCCCAATTCCAAAGTTACTGCGGCGTACAATCAGTTCACCTGTATGCGACGCTTTGGCTTGACGGGCACGACGATCCAGAATTCGTACATGGAAATGTGGACAATTTTGGACTGGACGAATCCGGGAAGGCTGGGGACGAGCAAGCAGTGGAAGGGGTATGTGGTGAAGCCGCTGACTATGGGGCAATCTGCAAGTGCGACGGAGGAAGAAAGGACCAAGGCACATGTGAGTACAGAACTCTTGGATGAGATAACAACTGACCTCAGAGCCACGTAGATGGTCGCAATCGCGCTGAAAGACAAGCTGTTACCCAGATTCTTCAAGCGAAGGTAAGTCGCTCATACATGAGTGAGGGGTGGATATGTCAGCTCTCCACAGAACCAAGGACATCATCAAACATCAGGTATTACACTCCGTGTTCCGTTCTAAAATTCAAAGCTCTCAAGACCCGTGCAGCTGCCGACTAAAACGGATGAAGTTGTGTTTTGTCCCCTGACCACAATGCAGATCGGGGTATACAAGCGTATACTGGGAATGGCTGCCGTTCAGAATCTCACCCGGAAAGACGAACGGTGTGAATGTGGGTCCAAGGCGAAGTATGTAAAAACAATATTATAATGCTTTGGACGACTCACGCATTTTCTTTCAGGCGCAAGGACTGTTGTCATCCCATGGAGAAGGGCGACGTACTGAAATATATGTCGATTCTGATTAAGATCTCGAATCACCTCGCGCTGATATTGCCTGGTACGTGATCTTTTACCGTTCAGTTCCTACTTTCTTCATCAATGGATATCGTGTCTCCCAGCGCCTTCGGACAGTCCAGAACAGGTAATTGTGCTTTTGACTTTTTTTTACCTCTCGATTGAAGCTGCCAAACTAGACCGCCCGCCATCGGGAATTAGCAGAAGTTGCATTCCCTGGTCATTCAATACCCAAGTATGGACCAGCGATGCTTCAACCTCAGTTCTGTGGGAAATGGCTTGTAAGTCAATGGTAATAACGACAAGTGCTGTATTTGATTGGTCCATTCGCTTCATGCCAGGTACTGGATACTTTGTTAAAGGAATGGAGGAAAGACCGTCTGAACAAGGTGCTCATCTTCACCAAGTCTGTCAAGCTGCTTGAGATGCTTGAGTTCCACTTGAACAACAACAGTCAGTCTTCATCACCTTACCATTTACCGCCCTATTTAGCTGGCGTATAGGTTATGGTTTCTTAAAGCTGGATGGGTCCACGAAGCACAGTGAGTGCGCCCGTCCTCTCGGTCACTTGGCCCTCAGTGACGCTTTGTGTAGGGATGGCAATGATCGACCGATTTCACCAAGACCCTGATATCTTCATCTTCTTGATATCTACCCTGGCGGGTGGCACAGGCCTCAATCTCACTGGTGCAAACAAAGTTGTTATCTTTGGTAAGTTCCATGATCTTAGCAAGCCATCTGTGTTCATTTCATCTCTTATTGCGACAGACCCGAACTGGAGTACGTCGTCTCTGATCACTGAAGCTTCCTCATTACTTTTACTCGCCGGACTCTAGACCCTGCCCACGATTTGCAGGCGATGGACAGGGCGTATCGTTTCGGTCAGACACGCGATGTCTTCGTTTATCGCCTGCTAGGAGCTGGTTCCATCGAGGAATTAATTTACGCGCGTCAGCTGTACAAGCAGCAACAAATGGCCATCGGATACCAGGCCAGCGTGCAAACAAGGTGTGTATGACTGGATTATTAGGTGAAGAGTTTCGTGCTTACTTTTGCCTAAGGTACTTCCAAGGCGTTCAAGGGGACACCAGCCGGCAAGGAGAACTCTTTGGCGTCAAGAACATATTCAGGCTGCACGAGGATACGCTCGCAACGAAGATGGCGGTAAGCACGCATCCCTACAAATCCCTTGACCACCGACTTAGCGACCTCCCCAATCTCACACCATTCGCAGATCGAGAAGGCAACAATTTTGGAGCTCGACTGGGCCCTAGCTCACCTTGGTGGAAAGTCCAACAAGCAAGGTAAATCCAAAGCGGAAGATTGGGTCTACGAGGCGGATGCGAAAGGGAGCAAAGAAGACGTGAGTGCCGCCCTCCAGGTCAGAAATATACTTTTGTTCTGATTGACACTCCCAAGGCCGAGCTGCGAGGACTGAGCGCCCTCCTATTCGACGATGGTGAGTGTTATGTCGGCGCTTGAAACAATTGAGCTGAAAGGATCGGCGCAGATCCACCCGAAATAGCAGAAGAAAATGACATCCACAAGACCCTGAACGCCATTGGCGTGAAATACAGCCATCGCAATGACGACGTGCTTCTACCTAGCCGCATAGAAGAGGAACGCTCGCGAAATGCTCTGAAAGTATGTGCCCTGCCATCGCTCCTTCACTTGCCCTCAACCGGAATCCCCAGGAGAAAAGGCGACAAAGAGCCGCAGCAAGGAAAGCAAAGGCTGAAGGGAAGGCAGACACTTCTCAGCGTTCAAAGACTCCCGAACCACAGTGGCCTCCCAAGCGCAGGCACCACAAAGCACCACCAATCTCAAACACCAGGCAAGCCTCATTTCTTTTGCACACCAACTGGCTAAGTAGACTTCCATCTAGACTCTTGTCTCGGCAAATGGCAATGATTGAACTTGGCATGATAAATAGCCCCGACGACCTACCCGTCTTCGCCCAAACATTGTGAGTTCAACGTTCTGGCATCACTGCTCATTTTGATGGTCATGACGAACCTTACAGTGGTCGTAAGTCTGCTGAAGAGCAAGCCGAGATCCTTGCGAAGCTCGATGAGCACGCCCGTAAAACAAAGTGAACTGTTCCTATAGCCTTAACTGTTGCTGCATTATCTCCCTCGCCTGTACACGTCCTGTTGTTCGAACCATCATGTATCGTCTGATCAAATCGAATAAATCTATGGGATGTAGCAAGCAAAGACGCTATGTACATCAGCTCTTTTCTGAAATCTCCTCCGTGCCAACGTCAACCGGCGTCCCCTTTTGATTCTGTGAACCCTCCTCCGTCGACGAATCCCGATCCCAGGCCACTCCCCCTTCGGAAGCACCAACGTTCGCCACGGGCCCAGTGAACCAGTGCACCCCACCGTATTTGGGGAAGTAATACCACACCAACGACAGGGCCATCACCCCGCCAAGGACAACGACGGTATAGTTCATATCTGCGACGTCCGTCTGCGGGGTCGTCGGGAAGAAGAACACGATGTCCATGAAACACATGTATGACACCGATATCACCGCCACCGGCAGACTCTGCAGCAAACGAATCGTCAGCTAGTCCAGACACACAGGCGCTGCGAAACGCGTGGACAGACCATAACCCCAAGACTAAACGGCCCCGGCTTGAAGTCATTCTTGAATACAAATCGCGCAGTGATGGGTATGGCATACGCAATGTACAGCGCCGTCACCGAGATCGCGAAGATCGCGTCGATGGCCTGGGTCCCTGCGAACGAGAGGAGCCCGAGTGCGATGGCGAAGACGGCGACGAACCAGACGGTGTTTACGGGTGTCTTGGTGAAGCCGTTCATGCGGTAAAGCCAGCCTGAGAACGGGAGCGCGCCATCACGTGCGAAGGCGAAGGATTGGCGGGAGGCAGCGAGGACCTGGGAGTGGGATATTAGGTTAGCACTGGGAGATAAGAGGGTGCCGTGCAGGACGATCGCACCATGCTGGACCCCATCATGTACCTGAATATGCGGCAGGGTCAGGGAAAGCAGGTTGACGGAGGGTTTGGAAGAACGCACTGTACGATCACCACAAACGCCCACAAGGCCAGTGTACCGTTTTGGCCAAAGCTGTTGAAGAATATCTGCGCCATGGGCTGGCCAATTGGACTGTCGAGCAGATTGTTGAGGTCTGTGCCCATGCAGAAAGCCAGAGAGACGTTGATCGCTGTCGATGATTACATGTCAGCTGGTTCGGGAACGTACGGAATGGGAATGGTCAACTAACCCCAGCCAAGCACGCCTGCTATGCCGATGGCACTTACCTGGGATGGGTTATGGTGAGTGGGATCCAGGGTCAAAGAGTTAGACTTACTATCGCCCAAGGAACCGCGGTGGCGGCATTGGAGGCCTCCTCGCTGATATGCACACTTGAGTCGAACGAACCTATAACATTGTTCTTCAATGCCGATGTACTGAGCTTCGTCCGTCGTGCGCTTACAAATAGTCCACAGGGGAGCGAGGAAGCTGAGGATGAACGCATAGCCATCAGGCCAACCGTTAACTTTGACGTTTCCTCGTTAGATGGCATTCGAACGACGAAAGCATCAAGCTCACGGTTGGTAAAGTTGCCCAGTGCATAGCTCGCACTGTTCTTGAACTCTGCAGGCGTCGCAGCGGGGAGCGCGATGATTACCGCAAGACATAAGCTACGGACCGTGTCAACACACTCGTTCTACTATGGCGGCATAGCGGGGGGATACTCACAGAATGTTCAAGGCGACGAATACGGTTTGCATCCGTGCGAGGACTGCTGTGCCGAGGCAGCATATAATCGCGTGTGTCAGGACGATGGCGGTGAATACACCACTGGGAGGGTGATGTCAAATGGCGACCCTTTCTGAAAGGAGTAGAACATTTTTGGGCGTACAATGTCTGTGCATTTGTGGCCATGTAGTGCTGGCCGGAGCCAATGCTGGCGGCCGCGGTGATTTGCACCGCACATCCCCAGTCGATGGAAGCTGCAATTTGCTCAAGTCAAGCAAGATAAACCGGGCTACTAGTAGCTTACCGACTGATGCAATGGAGCCGATCGTATTCGCGTCTAAACCGCGACGGTGAGCGCCGTTCTCAGTATGACTAGGTCAGATAAACGACAAACTCACACCCCACTATCCACGCGAGAAGATTACGACACCTTGGAGAGGACAGCGAATGGGTCCAGAAATACAGCTGTTCAACAACGGAATTTGACATGAGATCACCCGCGCGCGAAAGGTTACCGGTAACGCACTCCACCGGAAGTTGGTGCTGCCGACCCCAATTCGGCCATGGACATCCCAACGCAGAGGATGAACAAGCTTGCTACGGCCCACTGGGTACGTGGGGTGAGCAAACGTCGAAATGCATGCGAGAAAAACTTACACCCCAGACCATAGCTGCTGGGCCGCCATTTGGGATGGCGTAAAATAGGACAGACCTGGATACGGAATGGAGATGGGCGTGAGCGTTATCCCGTCAGGCACGGAGCGGGGTAGACGCGGGCGTACGCGATAGACGGAAGCAGTCCGATGATACTAAATGCTATCCCAAACACCTAGCGCGACCACTGCGAGTCGGTAACTTTGTCACTGGCTTGAGCACGAAGTTGCAGACGTACCTCTAGTGGAGTGAATGCTCGTTTAAATTCCTGCTTATACCCCAGTTGGGCTAACAAGGCCTCGTCTGCCTGGGCAATCGCGTCCTGGCGCTTTTCCATTGGTTTGGTCACTTTACGCGCTCCAGCCGTGCACTCTTACGAGCCTCAGGGTACGGTTGGGAGGAAGGAGGAGAGGAACTTAGCATCACACGGAGGAGAGTAGCTATATGGCTATCTTGGGCGCCTAATTGGAGCGGTAAGAATAGCACACGGATATCGGTTAACTTGATAAGCACTTGAATGGAGGGAATGCAAAACTTCTTCGGGCGCATCAGTGCACGCAAGACGGAAGCAAAAACTGCGATTCGTCTGTGGATGAGCGTGCCATGTAACGAAGACCATAATTACCTTGGCATGCCCGATAGGTAGATAAGTGTCAGCTGGGGTCTGAATGGGGCAGCATTCTGGTAGCTGCGCCCCAGAATAAAGTCACGGACAGATGCATTGAAAGCGGGGAGTGCGGGGAGATTATAAACATGATATAGATTCAGTGGTTGATCAGGGGTATTATCAGCGTGGGTACCCTGGCATGAAGACACAATAGTTAAACTTGTGTCGGGACGCTTGGATACGTACATCGCGTCTGCTAAAGCCCAAGGTTATCAAATCGACGCTCGTGCACTGCTAGCAGCTACAGTCGGCTACAGCCAGCCCATGCCTCGCGTTGTCTTCGAGACGTGCTTCAGCTGAAGCCAGCCGCAAAGCACAGCATGAGACAGCCCGCATGAGCTGTCTACGTGGTCTGGTCGTGTAATTGATTGTTTGCAGACAGCTTGGCAGTGCATGTGCAACAAGCTTGAAGGCCGCAAGTGGCTCTCTCTGTGCTGCATCGACCGTGGGAAATTCTGCGAAGTGTTGACGTGTCCCGAAAAAAAGACGTGGCAAGCTTTTCTGAACTCATAAAAGGCGGGACTCTGAGTTCAGCCAATCCATCAACTTCACCACCATGATCAAACCCCTCCGCCGCCCATCCCGCGCCAAGTCACGGCGTATGGCTTCCTCTCTTTCTTTCGCTTTCCTCGCTTTCATCGCAATAATATGTCTATGCCCCGCCGTCGCCGCTCAGGACTCTGACAAGAGTCAGTACGGAACGGTTATTGGTATTGGTATGTCTTTCAACCATCCCTGGCTCATTCATCTGTCTCACCATACTGTCGTGCAGATTTGGGTACTACGTGCGTCGCGGCGGGCAATGCTATCGTGGAATTCATGCTAACTTTCGTTGTGCAGTTATTCATGTGTTGGTGTGCAGCGGGGTGGACGTGTGGAAATCATTGCCAACGACCAGGGTCACCGTATAACGCCCTCATGGGTCAGCTTTACCGACGATGAGCGACTGTGAGTCTTGGACGGCTTCTTCACTCCCGCACAACCACGCTAACATCAAATATCATAGTGTTGGTGACAGCGCCAAGAACGCTTTCCACTCCAATCCTGTCAACACTGTCTTTGACGCTAAGCGTCTCATCGGTCGCAAGATGGACGACCTTGAACTCAAACGCGACATGAAGCACTGGTAAGTACGCTGAATATTTTGTTCCAGAGCCTTTCTCATGGCTCGGACAGGCCATTCAAAGTTGTAGACAAGGGCGGGAAGCCTGCTGTCTCAATCGCATACAAGACTGAGACCCGCGAGTTTGTGAGTTGAACGATTTGCAACATTGCCCACCCTCCGTCTGACAACAATGTAGACCCCCGAGGAAATCAGTGCCATGGTTTTGACCAAGATGAAGGAGACCGCTGAGGCATACCTCGGTGAGAAGGTCACCCACGCTGTCGTTACTGTCCCTGCCTGTAAGTGCGATTAATTAACGGTCCCGCGAAATGGCTAACGTATCGGCCCCTTTTAGACTTCAATGACGCTCAGCGTCAAGCTACCAAGGATGCTGGCACAATCGCAGGTCTCACTGTCCTTCGTATTATTAACGAGCCCACCGCTGCTGCCATTGCCTACGGTCTGAACAAGAAGGACGGCGAATCCCAGATCATTGTCTATGATCTCGGAGGAGGAACTTTCGATGTTTCCTTGCTATCCATCGACGACGGTGTCTTCGAAGTCTTGGCCACCGCCGGTGACACCCATCTTGGAGGCGAGGACTTCGATAACCGTGTCATCGACTACCTCGTTAAGTCGTATAAGAAGAAGACCGGCACCGATGTCACTCCCAACCTCCGCGCCATGGGCAAGCTCAAGCGCGAGGTCGAGAAGGCTAAGCGTACCCTTTCCAGCCAGCAGTCCACCCGGATCGAGATCGAGTCTTTCGAGAACGGTAACGATTTCTCCGAGACGCTTACCCGTGCCAAGTTCGAGGAGCTCAACATGGACCTGTTCCGCAAGACCATGAAGCCCGTCGAGCAGGTGCTCAAGGACGCTAACGTCAAGAAGGAGGATATCGATGAGGTGATTTGGACTTTTTTCTTACCTGGATCGGACCGAGCTGATGCGATTGGTAAATAGGTTGTCCTCGTCGGTGGTTCCACTCGTATCCCCAAGGTCCAGCAACTCCTCAAGGAATACTTCAACAAGGAGCCTTCGAAGGGCATCAACCCCGATGAGGCCGTTGCCTATGGTGCTGCCGTCCAGGGTGGTATCTTGGCTGGTGACGACACCCTCGCCGATGTCGTCCTCGTTGACGTCAACCCCCTTACGCTCGGTATCGAAACCACCGGTGGTGTCTTCACCAAGCTGATCCCCCGCAACACTGTCATCCCCACTCGCAAGAGCCAGATGTACGCAGTGCATTTTAATGACATTGAGTTTCGCACTGACGGTGATTTATTAGCTTCTCCACGGCCGCTGACAACCAGCCCACCGTCCTGATCCAGGTCTTCGAGGGTGAACGTTCGTTGACGAAGGACAACAACCTGCTTGGCAAGTTCGAGCTCTCCGGTATCCCTCCCGCCCCTCGTGGCGTTCCTCAAATCGAGGTCACCTTCGAGATCGACGCGAACGGTATCATGAAGGTCGCCGCTGCGGACAAGGGAACGTGAGTCCAACCGCGAATCTATTCATTGCCACAGTGCTAACGCAGTTACATAGCGGTAAATCTGAATCTATCACTATTACCAACGAAAAGGGCCGTCTATCCCAAGAGGACATTGACCGCATGGTGCGCGAAGCTGAGGAGTTCGCCTCGGAGGACGAAGCCAACCGCAAGCGTATCGAAGCTCTCAACGGGCTATCTTCCTTCGTGTTCGGGCTCAAGTCCCAGCTCGCCGACCAAGCCGGGCTCGGTGGCAAGATCGACGACGAGGACAAGCAGACGATTCTTGCTTCCATCAAGGAGGCGACGGAGTGGATCGATGAGAATGGGCAGACTGCAAGCACGGAGGATCTGGAGGAGAAATTGGCGGAGATCCAGAGTGTGGTGTCGCCAATCACCAGCAAGCTTTACCAGGGTGGGGCTGCTGGCGCTGGGGGTGCCGCAGAGGATGACGATGAACCGTACCATGATCACGACGAGCTGTGAGTGGGGGGTAATGCGTATGGAGGATACGGATACTTTTGCCTTCTCGTACCCACTAAAAGTGTATATGAATAAAATAGAAGCCATTTTATTTTGGGATTGTGTGGAGATGATTTCGAGTACGCGAAAGATGGCCATTGCGAGTCTGTCGAGATCGCACACTTGCAATGCCTTGGAGGACATGGAGAATTCTAGAGTCTACATTAGGTACATGTAGTGTTTAACGCGTACACACTATTACAGGGATTATAGTACTGTTGCACATCGAGAGCGGGTGTGAGGGGTATGACGCTCTAAAGCCCGACGAGTACCATGAGGAGAAAGATTCGGGGAAAGAGATGCGATGGGAATGGGAAAGGGACGAAGAAACACGAAGGAAAGATTCAAACGAAGAGACACGAACAGAGTGGGGAGCGCGAAGAAGGGGAGATAGACAAAACGACGATAGCAACGTTGGAGGGCTGGAGTGAGGAAAATGAGACGGGGAGTAGGAGTGGTGGGTGCGATCAGCCCTCGTCGTCCGAGTACGCTGCTACTCGGTGGCTGCGGGAGGGAGTACGCATTGGGAATCGACCGGGGGACATGTCTTCATCCGAGTCCTGCTCAGAAGAAGGGGGGATGGAAAGCACCAGACGAAAAGCATCCTTTCCGTTCAAGTAGAATCTGTAAAGCCTCTTCTCACGAATGAACCCTAGTGACTCGTACAACGACAGTGCTGCGGAATTGTCATATTCAGTCTCGAGGACGACCTGAAACCCACAATGAGCAAATCGTGGAGACTCCGCAGAATCGGACACGCGCCTCGTCTACTCCGTGCCGCTTCATGACTTCGACCGAACTTCGCACAAGGGTGCTAGCTTTAAGTAATTTCATACAGAACGGGGGTTAAGGCGGTGAATATGACGAGTGAGCAGAAGCTTCATACCAACACCCCGCTTACGCCAGGCTTTGTTAACGCTAAGCATGGCAATGTATCCTCTATTCGAGACATGTTTATGCATGCTTTGCTTGCATACGATGACGCCTATCGGTTCCGCGGATCCCGCAGGTATCGCCTGCAGCCTGACTGTAAGTTTCAGGAAGAAAGGGGATGGCTTCGACTCCACGTACCAGAAAAGCAAGTTGGGGCCTGCATCGCGTGAAAGAGACGGCTATCAGTCCAAGATCAGGTGTAAGAGGGAACCTTAACGAAAGACCGACCATTGATGGAGAAAGTACCGGTAGGTGTATATCACATAGGGCTCACTGAGCTCGCTTTGGACGAGCGCCATGATATGTGGCAAGTCAGATTCTCCTACATACTGTCTGTATACAATCTCAGTCATAGCAGAGGACGTACAAGTAAGAGATGAAATGAAAGCCAGGAAGAAGGTATGGCACGCGACTGGGACGCGACCTCGAGGCCGAGTTGTGGCCGAGGGAAGCTTACGTTCCAAGTCCGCCCGGAGACCTGTCCTGGTATCCGGTGGACCTCAACCCTGCTTGGAAGGCGTTTCCCACGTGGCTCAAACGCGACGGTGGCACGAAATTCCAACACTGGCAGGACGAAGGCCTCTGTTCCGCGAATACCAAAATCTGTGGGCCATGGAGTCAATATCTCGGCTGAGAAACGTACTGTCTACGACGCTCAGCTCACGCGGACATGGAGAACAAGAACTTTTTGACGAGCTTATGGTCCACCAGCCTCAACTGGTAGCGCTGTTCGAGGTCGGAGCCAGCAGTCAGCAGGAGCAACGAGAACTCCAAAGCGGTGAGTGTTTGTACATCGACCAGGAGAGCGCGTTATCCCTGATGTAAATACAGGAAAGATTGTGGTCAACGGTAGATCTCTCGCAGTCAATACGGACTTTGCGCAACAGGCCATCTTCCTTGCCCAGCAGTTAGGATGCTCGGAGAAGTACATCGCTGGTATATTGCATTCCATCATGACGGAGAACCCTAACATTGGTCCGGTCAACTCTATTGAGGCGGCCGTGGTCGAATTCCATCAAAGACGCCGTCATCTCGTGGACTGTTTGCGGTATATCCTCGAGGCTGCAGAAGTAGCCGAGACCCCAGATGCCCCGAGGCTCTACGCCCGACTCGACGCATTTGTTAGATCTGAACTCGTCCCTGGAACTCGAGTATCAGGTGGCGAGGTTCCTCTCGCACATAGGATCATGTCCCAGACAGAGAATCTTGGGCTTGCGATAGTCAGGGCGCAAGGAGCGAAGCAAGGCGCGCCAAGCAACACAACTGCACCCTCAAGTCAGGGTAGGTACCTAGTACTTCATTGTTTACGCTTGACCAAGATAGTTCTTTCAGGTGGAAGCCCGTCATTGGGTTATGACATACTGAACGCGCGCTATGACTCCCTCAAATACGAACGAAGATATCTCGCCGTTGTCTATTTCCAAATTGCCCGTCTTGGGTACATTTCCCCACCTGAGGTTCAGAAAGCGACCGATTGGTTGTCTGCTAATCCCAACGACCCAATGGCGTTCTATATCCTTACCGCTGTCCTTTCTGTTTTCGACTCAGTGGACCCCTCGACCGCCGGGCACAAGATGCGGCACGCGCTAGCTACCGATCAGGGGATGCTGTCTTACATGAAAAGAAAGCTTGCGTCGTCCATGGAGTGGAAGGATGGGGGCCTCAAAGCCGTCATATTACTGAAATGGACGCTCTTTTTAGCCGAGACGCGCCATCGCGACCCATCGCTAGGAGATCGAGAGGGCTTCAAAACGGAAGAGCTGGAGACACAAATCTGGAATGCTGTTCAAGGGGATGCTTTCACGTATCTTGCGACTGCTCTCATACAGCTGCAGAAGAGGACTCGCAGCTCCCCTCCAACGTCCTTTGCAAGCTCATTGCAGCTAACACAAGAACAGGAGCAACTACGAGAACCCCCTTCAGACGACTTTAAGCTTGCAGTCCTAACCGCCTGTGATGCCCTGGTTCGCTCCCTCATCACTTACGCTTCCTCTGAACTGCGCAAGATAAAGCAGAGACAAGAAGATATCGTGCTTGCTAGTGCTCGAACCGATCGCACCCGAATGTTCCGTTCTTCCATGCCCAGCGGTCCTGATTCCGAGCCTACCACAACGCCTCGAAACGACATCGCAATGCTCTACTCCTTCGTTGGCCTCCTATACGCAGCTCTTCCCCCAGAGCGAGCTATCCAGTTCTGGGGTGCCGCGCCGATTCTCGAGGGCCGTCGCATCACCTACCCGGAAATTACCGAGAGCGCAGCGGGGAAGCTTCCCGCCTTTCTTCAATGGGCAGTCTGGTCGACTCAAGTGCGGGATGTTAGTATGACCATGGCCCTGTATGACATGCTGTCTGGCCTTGCCAAAGGACAGCAATGCAGCGAACTCGCTTACAATTTCCTCGCCAGGGGGGGCGCCGAAGTAGTTCCTGGAAGCGTCCTTCCGGCGGCTGCAGGCTCTTCACACTATAATGCAGGGCCGACGGTGTCATGGACCATGATATTTGCATTGCTGGAATCATGGGCTGCGCCGAGTAGCAGTCCGCGAGCGCAACCAAATACTGCAAGCACTCCGTTTGGTGGTTTCAATTCTCAGTCCGTGTCAAGTCACCCCCCCGCGCAGCCACAGCACCACATCTCCATCGGTCCCAAAGACGTTCTCCTCGCCCAGTCTTTCCTTCGCCTGCTGTCTACTGTGGTTTTGAGCTCCGTAGCGGTAAGGCTGGCAGTCTCCGGCAACCCCCAATTCCGCGCCATTCCCACTTTGGTATCGCTCATACCACTGGGTATCCCCCTCGAACTCAAGGGCGCGATTTTCGACACACTTGCTTCATTTTGTGAACCCGGGGCTGGTGTTCCTGGTGTAGATGTCTGCAAGACTGTTTGGACTCTAATGGAGAGGCTCGAGATTATCAATGTGCGAGCCGGGACGAGCAGGATTGGAGCCAGTATGCTCCAACCTGTGAAAGGTGTCGAAGTTGAGCTTGATGAGGTGGAGGCTGTATACAAGCTCTACCCCGCTACAATACCTTTCTTGCAGCTGCTCAGCACCCTCATGCACACCCCCAAACGCATCCCGTTGAAAGATCGCGTCACCGATTCCGAGCCGCTAAACACGGTCCCAGACTCGCTTGGTCAGCCGTACCGCCTCCCCGGCATCGGGCCCTACGTCTCGTTCGTCGTTGACAATGTATTCGCCAATATTCCTCGCCGGGAGTACGTTCGACCGTCCGATAGGTGGCAGATGAACGACCTCTGCATGGCCTTCATCGAGCGCGCTCTGGCCAGCTATGAACTCGAGGCATTGGTGTCGTCTGGTGACGAACTCCAGCTGAAACGAGAAACCATCATCCCGTTACTCATTCATCCCGGCTACGATATAATGAAGCGCATTCTCACCAACTCGCCTTTGCAGGCGAATATCTTGTCATATCTGGTCGATGGGGTGGAAGGATTCGAGAAAGAGTTTGCAGAAGAAGAACCCTATTTCAGGAGCACGATCATCCGCGTCCTACGGATTGTGCACCGCGTCTTGGAGATTCAAGACATCTTCCTGGACGTGCTGGTACCCTTGCTTTCTGAATTTGATAGCGCGCAGTTCGTGGGCATCCCCCATTCACGATCATACTACACTCGGCTCGACCAGGCCTTGTCGTACGGCTCTCACCACATTCCGGCCATTGCCGCCTATGTCGTATATCCTGCCCATCCGGAACTTGTCCTCCTTGCTGTGAAGATCATTACCCAGCTGTCGTCTTCGGGCTCTATCAACAACTTGATTTCGCTGATCGAGAGGAGCAATGATTCCGATCGCATCCTCAGTGGTTTCAGGCAGCTCCTCGATGTAGAAAACCTCGATGACGTGGATGCCGCTGAGACACACGCTGATCAGTCAACGGGTGCGGGAGCTCCTGATAGGGAAGCTCAGGAACCGTACGGTCAGGCTATCCGCTTAGCTATTCTTGACCTTTTGATCCAAAACACGGATTCTGGACGCTCGTTCCCCAATGTCGGCCATTTCCTCCTGTTTGGCGGACCAGATACGGGACACCAGATTCAGGATCCTCACGCAATGGGCGCGCATCGGACATGCATACACACCATTCTCGATTTGTTGAACGCAGGTGTTCCCAGAATGCGAGGAAAAGGCAAAGAGCGTGAACGCAAGGTCGCTTTACAAGCCGAGGCGCTTTTCTTGACCCTGCCTGCATTGGCTGAACGCTTGTACCGCGTCATTTACAACCTATGCGTGCATCCTCGGACATCGGAGGCGACAATGCGGTACTTGCGCACACGCGAAGACTTCTTTGCGCGGCACTTGGCCGCAATACCGTCTAAAGTCCCGGAAACCCTCGAAGAGCCTTACATCGAGGTCTTATACAACGATGGGTCCCGCGTCACAACAAGTGTCTCCGCTCTTCGGGCTTTTATAGGTCTCCGTTCACGCATCCTTGATCTTGCTGCGTTAGACCTTCACGTCCTCACGAATAAAGGCCACCATAAAGGAGTTATGGACATCCTTGAAATACTTTTCGGTGCTGAGGTCTATAGTGACGAAGCTCTCGATTGGGAAGACGAGATGCTGCAGCCGTTCCGAGAAATGGGGCAGTCACAAATGCGAATTATCGAATTTGTCCAGTCCCTCAGCTTCGACTGGTCAGATAGCCTGACGGTGAACCCCACAGAGCTACAATTCCTGGGCCAACTCAATCTCCACTCTTGCGTTCGCGTCGATGCCACCGGGTGCGAAATTGTCGACAGGACAGCCCTACTATCACTCCTCACTGCAGCCCGCCGTGCACTTCATACTCAGGGCCGAATCGCGAGCTCAGCACATGTCGAAAAGCTGAACGCCGAAACCACGTACATTCTTGAAAGTTGTGCCATCGAGAACCATCGCCGAGAAGTGTGTTACTCCGTCGCTGTTGGATACGAGACGTGGCGAAGGCTGTTAGACATAACTCTCATGAAGTGCTTTACGCGTCTGCCTCACGATCGGCGGGAAAACATGCTCTTCGATCTACTGCATGTCCTACCGACTATTGTACGCTCACCGGATATTCAGGAGTCGACTGCCATATTGCTCTCAGAAGCCATACTATCTTCCATCACCAAGCTTCGAGAAGATCGACGTCATCAAATCATGCTTCAGTCGGCAGGTGGAGATGCTGAGGCTGGATCACTGCCCACCGAAAGGCTGTACACACTACTTCGCAGTATTCTCGAGTGCATCCTGGACAACAATCGTTCGGAGCTCTTTCGTGGCAACTTATATGCCACCCTGGTTAGCTACTTGCACTTCGTCGAGGCAGATGGCTCAAGTATTGAAATATCTGTGGATAACTTCGGGAGGCGCTCCATGTCGATGTCGCGTTCTGCATTTGGTTCACGAGACGACCTGTCGCTAAACGACAGTCAAATGGCACTCCGCTCACCAAGTCCCGCTCTTCGATCACAGCAGAGCGCGTCCGCCCTAGAAGACGGTACTCTTGCGGTCGTGAAAAGCGTTTTGGAGAGGCTAGTCGCCACTATCTCTCGCGATGCTATTGATGGCACGGAGGTCTGGAAGACGGTCGCATTTATGCTGTTGGACTCATTGGTCCAACTCTGTCGCTCGGACAAGTCTCGCACACTGTTGACCACTCTTATGCGGTACGGCATCCTGTCCAACTTCGTTCGGGGTTTGAAGGAATCGGAAATGCAGCTGCAATATGTCTTGAAGCCTGATCCAGGTGAGGAGTGCTCCTACTAATATGCACCCATAAGCTGAAAAGACTGCCGAAGACGACCTGAACCCGCTTTATGTCTATGAGGCCAAGATGTCTCTTTTCATACGGATAGCTCAGACCCGGCCAGGAGCTGAACGACTGCTCGAGGCTCAGATTCTGCCAATCTTGGCCCAGTGCGAGTATTTGGACGCGCGGCCGGAGGCAGATCAATCTTTCATGGGTAGGTCATCATCATAACACATTTCAACCAAACGGCATAATTGAAAATCACTCTAAAGACCAGGACTCGTTCCTCCCATCCGCCATTCAACGCTATCACCAGTTGTTTATGCCCCCTCTGCAACTTGTCGTCGCCATGCTAGCAACTTTAGGATCCAAGCATGCTACTGCGAGCCATCAGGTAAAACAATCGTGCTTGTCTGGTCTATCACATGATTGACACCACGTATGAAGGCCCTCGACTTCTTGTCTAGCCACAGAGACACAATAGTTATTCTATTAAAGAACGAAGCTGAAGAAGTGCCACTATCTTTCATCGAGGAGATCCACCTTCTGGTGTCGTTGAGCGGGAGTGTTCTCCCTCTAGTGCCTAAATCTGAACTTGTACGTCTCCATATTTCTTTGCTACCACATGGAACCTCATTCTTCTTATATAGCTATCAGTCAATTCCGGGTTTGGGGGTATTCACGGGGCGATCTTGAGCCTCGCAGCGAGATGTCTAGGAAACGGACAGTGGAGACAGTCTGTCAAACCGCAATCTGACGCTGAGATTCTGCAAGCTAGTGTTCTCGCCCCAGGTGCCTGAGATACATCTGCGAGCCATCCGTTCCAAAGCGACTGACCGCTCCTTCTCTGATCCTAGGTCATAATTCGGAAACGCGGTTTGACGTCGATGTCCGCCAACAGGAGCGCCTACTGCGTAAGGCTATAATTGAGTACCTCGGCGCTGCGAGCGAATTTACTGGTGGGCCGTCCACTGTTCTCCCGGTTATCGCTGTTCTTATTTCCCCCCAGAGCCTGAGATAACGCTAGTACTGTCTCCTGTGATAGCTGTTCCCCGACATGATGAACGTTCCTCGCGCTTCGTAGGCAAGTTTTCTGCCAGCTTGACGTGTGATTTCCTTGACTGACGTGCGATGGTCGTAGCAACCATTCCTACTGTGGGCGACGCGATTGAGGCCCTAAACGGTCTCTGTGATGATCTTGCAGAAACTCTGAAGCAGATTGCAGATCTGGTAGCAGGGCTATCTTCTAGAGACCATATTCGCGTCGATAACATTCAAGACGTACGTTTACTCTGTTCACTCCAGCCGAACGTCTGCTGATCACGGGAGGTGGATTAGATTGTCCAAGTATCCGATCCCAGCTTCTTGCAAGACCTTGACATAGGCCAGAAGCGCTCATTGATTCACCGTGAATACGAGCGGCTAAAGGGCGAGGCGCAGGAGGAAGTGAAGACTGTTCTGAGTGCGTATATGGTCTTACTGTCGCATTCGGTCGCTGACCGAAACGGGCTTTGCAGGTACCACGGAGATGCTTCTACTACTTCTCTGGCGACATCTTGTCAGCTACACTGAGCAGGACCATTCCACCAGTGCTCCAACCAACATGAGAACTTCAACCTCGACGCGTCTTCTCAATGCCCCAGATGCGGACACATTCAGAGCGGACGCGGGGAAGAGACTGATGGGCGCGTTGACGAGGATATCGTCACTGGATCTGGTGCGTAACGAGTCTCCTTACCCACTGCTCCCACTGACGGATGGGCGCTGTCGCTTACCAGACGACCGATACTGTTGGGGGAGAGTGGCAGTCATATCAGGGCTACATCGAGATCATGTCGAGAAGGTTGAGGGACACGGTTGGGCTCCACGATGAGCTCGAAGTTTGAGGAGACGGAAAACCAACCTCGGGTCTATGTCGCATTGTGTCCTATAGCCAGTTCCAAAAGAAGCGTGCATGCTTCACCCATTCGTCGTACATAACATCAGAGATTGTCAGATGTAGCCATAAATAGTGGATATAAGTTGTCAGTTGATTAGGATAGCGAGTGACTCTGAATTAGAAAGGTAGCAGGCTCCCTGCACCTCTCAACGCGACTTGCGAGCCGAAACGCAACGTCTGCGAACCGCCTGGGAAGTAGGCGAGCACATATGCGACAAGCGCGACCACCTTGGGGGCCCAGGTTCAGTCAATTTGAGGGAGTGAACAGAAGATAAAAGCTTACCTGGACGATCCCGCATAGCAGAGTGCCGAAGTAGGATTTTACCTGCATGAAAGATGGAGATTGATTGCTCGAGGTAAGCGCAGCGAACACTCACACCCAGCGCAAAATATAATGTCAAACCCAAACTTGCGAAGTATACCAGAGAGA
This sequence comes from Leucogyrophana mollusca, assembly GCA_021014945.1. Lineage (NCBI taxonomy): Eukaryota > Fungi > Basidiomycota > Agaricomycetes > Boletales > Leucogyrophana > Leucogyrophana mollusca. Next base: position 74,706 of record MU266427.1, on the reverse strand, counting down.
ACGGGAGACGCTCCTTGGTGACCAAGTGTTTCAGATGGTTTATGGGGCCAATGAGGACAGAGAAGCTGTATGCCACGGGACGATCAGAACAGGTAAAGAACCGTTGCGCCGCCGCCTACCCGAACATAACTAATAGACTCCCCAAGCTAGGTCCGATATGTGAGGATCCGCACAATTACATGCATTAATAAATCCATACCTGAAAGCCATGGCAAACTTTCTTGGGCGCACCGCGAGGAGCGGGAGAGTCAGGAATGCAACAAAGAAGCACACAGCTGCTCCCAGTAAACATCCACCAAACCCAAGCAATCTGTAAGCCAACGTGTCATTGTGAGCCATTGCTAGCACACTTCCATCCAGAAATCACGGACCTCTCCCATCTCGAAAGTGCGAACCAAGCCTCCTCCTCGGTTGACCGTTCGCTGGAGCGTAGAGGTATGTAGTCCCCAGCCACAGCATTATAGAACCGCGAGAATGGGTTGTCGGAGGGCTGGGTACTAGCAGACTGAGCCTGCTGTGAATCGTCTGTGTTCCCTCTGGCCCAACGAAACTGAGAAAGGTTCGATCTGAAGTTTTGTTCTGAGGATGGAGCCATGGGACGCGGTCTGTGTTACTGGCGCAAGGGCAAGTCTTGTTATAATTACGCGAGTGCAGTTCGGCAAGCTGAGTGCGCACGGCTACGGCCGAAGCTGTGCGACCTCTATTTTCACATCTATTACTTGAAGACTCTCTGAGTCTCTCCGATCCGCACTCCAAGTCACATCTGATTATCCCATTTCCGCAGAAATAATGACATTCCATCAAGTAGAGATGCCGTCTCGTCTTTCAAACCCACCACATAGTTCTAAAGAGGCCTTTGACTGCTGATGACTCAGAATGTGCCAGCGGTTGCCTCCTGAAGGCCGGACGATCATGGGCTTTGGCTCGCATTGGTGTTCGACTCGCCGCGGAAAATTAGCTACGATTAGATCCATCCTTCGAGCTTCAGGGTAGCATGTCCGAGCAGGTTTTTGCAGGTCCAGGTTGATTGCAAGACTGCGAAATAAGACGCGTCTTATTGTTATCAGTGGCGATTTCTGCCGTCCGAGGACCCAGAAGCGCGAGTCCATATCCCGAGAAAAAAATTCTACCGCCATCATGGCCAGCTGGCTCGCTCCGAAACATCCAGAGCCACCTGAAGGTATCCGATATACGGCCACGCTTATGTCGCGGGGTCTCCTTGGCCTACAGCAAGAAGCCTCAGCAGCATTGCTCTCGCTCGACGGTAAGCTTGTGCCATGTATAGACGGAAACTCACCGGCTGGCCGAGCCCAACGACTCTCCTAGTCCCCCGTTCTCGCCTCCTAGCTTGTGTCCAAGCGCCCGCGCCACAGTGGGACACCTGAGGCAGACTCGAGGTATAAAGCCCCCAGCGTCAACTTCCCCAATCAAACGCATGCTTCCCCCAACTAACCATACATCCAATTTCTACTCAATTCTAATCAGGGTAATGTATCCTTACAATGTGATTGCAGCCGTTGCTGTCTTCTCGTTCGTGTTCCAAACTAGCAATGGACTGAGTTTCCCCCGGGATGTCGGAGACAAGGTTAGTTTTGTGCATTCTGATTTCATGTCTTGATGTTCGTCAACACGTTCAGTCCACTCAAGCTCAGCAAACGACACAAGCACGGGTCACGCTGCCTCCGATAACGACCATCTTCTCAATCTAGTCAACCTACTCATGGTATACTAAACTTCTGAGTCGCCTCACCTTTCCACCCAGTCCTCGATCGCTCCTAGCGACAACTCGGGTACATGGGTTGACCAGGATGCTTGCTGGTCTGTGTTTACATATAGCCTGGACTGTTAAATAGCCGCTTCGTAGAAGTATGTTATGCGTGCATAGAGCACCGATATAGCCTCCTGTGTCTCACATGTCAGTGTTTGGTGTGTATCCCCCAACCGACTTCACGATAACAACCCCAATCCGCTCGTAACTGCAGCTGAGTTTAGCGTTTGACATAAGTCTGATTGTTTGATCGACCAGCAAGGACTCCTAACCGACAGGGGGTCAAATTTCAGCATTATGGAACCAGTCTTGCTGTCACAATTCGTTATAAGACCTTCCAAAAGGTTACATACCCTTTGTCATTTCGGAAAAATCCACATGTAAGATCATATAATGAATTGTAGCGGACTTCCCGTGTGCGTGATGGCCAGTATTTCTCCCACCGCAGATAAGTGCAGCTTGAGTCGCATATCGTTCTGCTCCACCTGCCACAGCTGTAGTTGCATATGAGTAGTGAGGTAAGCCTGTGCTACGGTTTGGATACCATCGGACCAATGAAATCCGTCAATTGCGCCGTGGTGCATGTTCACGTCGGGTATCCGTGAGCTCCACGCGTCGACGCACCGGAAGAAGATATGTTCCACATATGACGGTAAGAAAGAACGCTGCATCGCCAACCCAGTATGCCGAGTGTCAATAGGTGATGTTCACTCGCCCATGGCACAAACAAAGTGGATGATGCCATGTCGTGCGAGGAGTTTATATACTTGACCCTGCAAGTCGCCACGGCGGTAGTGTTTCCCGACTATATAGCCGGTTAGGAGGAAGGCGTCTGCGACGACTGTGAACGATACCTAAGTAGTTGGATCTTTGCTGGAACATCACCTACCTCAAAGAGCAGAAGAAGTTAGCCTAACAAAACACGGTCTGGTGTCTTCATGTAGCACCCCCTCATAACTGGTATGGGGGCGCGGTGACTGGTGGAGGGCCGGTCAGCAACGGGGGACAACATCAGTGAACGAATCAGCGACACAGCGGTACACGGATGCTTGGGATATCGCAAAAAGCACGACTGTGGGTGTCAAGATCGTCTATGGTTTTGCGACGACGTCAGCGTGCAGGGACAGACCGGGATAAATGTACACGCACTCCCCACTAGCTGATAAGACTGTTAGGATGCGTCTTCGGCACCCCCATAAAACATATGCCCGCAACAGAAAAGTGGCTTTCAAATCGTCAACGAACGTTGGTGAATGTAATACAAGAGTCGTTCTCACCTTCTACGCAGATATAAATAATTACTGCTAGCCCTGTAGTGGGAAATATCAACTAGCGCGTGTGGAGGAAATCAGGTGGGTGTCAGATATGCTAGTCTCGAAGAACATCAAACAAAGCTGCAAGAGAGCCGGAGTTGGTATGCAATATCCCGAGTTTCTTACCCACATCGATAGCAGAAGTAACCTGCACCATGGATAATCAGCCAAAAGAAAGGAACAACGGCTTTGTAAATGTATGAGGCCATTTGAAGCCCCAAAAAGGCGAAAGGGGTGTAACGACACACTGTACGCGACCTTCCCTGCAGTACGCTTTGAATCTAGAAGATAATTCACCTAGATTTATGACTGAAATGTGAGCCTGTCCATAAGAATGCGACCTTTCCCTAGGGTGCTCACCTCGGCTCCAAAGTTTATCGAGTAATCATAAATCTAATAGAATCTCTGTCCAACTGTTAGCGTCGATATCAGCAGGGTCATACGCCAGTGAGTTGGCCATGAGGAGTAGGTATCTAACAGAAAAACGTCTAACCCCCTAGCGTTCATATATTTCGAGAAGCCGTCCATTCTTGGCAGCCACACGCTGCCCACGAAGTAACCTAATCATCGGCAGGGATCCAGGCTTGAGCTTGGAATCCACCGAAGAAGAGAGGCTTAGAGAAGCTATGGTCAATGAAACACACGAACCTGACGGTTAGGATGATGCATTGGTGATGGCCATCAACATCTCGGATACGTCCGATGGACCTAGTATGTTCACGTGCATGATTTGTGCTCTTCAGTGAGTTCAGATCCATCTTTTGCGCTTACCGCGTCACTCTCAGAGGACCCCGTAATCGTAGCATGAAGGAGAGTGCGGGCTGTTCGCAGTCATTCACCGTCGCCACTTCTGATGTGCGTGGAGAACAATTTTATGTACGTACATGATGCGATGGTGCGAATGACTTCGCGGACGCACCTACTGCATCCAGAAATGCTACCGCAGAGGGATGAGTGAGCACGCTTCTGAGCTTCTATGAACAAAAGCGAGTCCATCAGTTCACGGGATGCGGAAAGTTCAATAACACGTACCGAAGCACGCTTGATCACTGCTTGTGCTGGTACGCTCAATAACTTATACCACGATGACCATATACGCTTCTATCACTGCAGGCGGAGCGTAATACGGGCACCCCTAGTCCAGTAGCATCCAGGGGGAGTCCCAAGGACCGGAGTGCAAATCTCGCGCCAATCTCCTCCCATGGTTCAGCAGTAACACTCATTATTAGTGCTTGGGAAAGGGGCGGTCGTCAAACGATCGTCGAAGACAGGTACGACACGCGGCGGAAGGCATGCATGCGAGGTCCGAGCTGCCCCAGTTCCGTGTAAGTGTTGACAGGACTACGTAAATGACTGGGATTGGGAAGACGACGAGGCCAAAGCGATTTTGCCTGGTGTTTGTTTGGCATTATTACTTTCAGAGGGCGCTGGAAAATACGTCACAACAACACGTCCTTGACGTTAACCATTGGCGCGGTGCCTGGCCAACCTGAGCAACATATCTCATCCTTGTTGAACTTCTGTCACCGATCTCCTTGCGCACAACCACAACATGGATGCAAACAGACTGCCGAAGCCTCCGAGTCCACGTCAGTGAAACCGTATTCTCCCTTCCCCATAATCTCAACTGTCATTTTGGCATAATCCATGATGAATCCAGCCAGACTCCGTAGCACGAACCTACCTGAAGTAGAGGCAGTAAATAATCCAGTACCCGAACCCTTTTTGACTGGCCATCCGATCTTGCCAGAAGACATGGGTCAGCTTTGTCTCTGAGCCCCGTCAATATGACGCCACTCACCGTGTTGGCAGATATGGCGGACATACCACCATCCCAGCTTTATGAGATGAACCAGGTCAGCCGTAAGGCTTACATGCGCAAAATTCTGAAACGACGGGCTCCCAGAACCTGCTCAATGAAAGTGTCCCCCAACGACCTCTGATTGATGCTCTGGCTCCGATGTCAGCTTTACGCGAGGAATACGAGAATGGCTCCCCTTCCTTTGTAACCCAGATTGATCAGCTGTCAAGAGATGGGTTCAATTTTATCAGACGCACTCGAGGTAATATGATTCTCGTTCAATCGGTTCTCAGGATGGCTAACAGCCGACCAACTCTGTTTTATAGGCGATGGCGATTGTTTTTACAGATGTGACGTGTTGTTAGTATCTAAGCTCGTACATTCTCTGATGCAACCTAGTTATTAGCTGTGGCGTATGCCTTCGTCGACAAATTACTCCATGCACCCGATGTGTTGATGGCGGTCGCAAGTGCCTTATCCAATTTGGAATCGACGATGTCCCTGCTAGACGGTGCTGGGTTTCAAAGGATTGTGTATGAGGACTTCCTCGAAACATTCACAGATCTCATACAGAGCATCATCAAGCCTGATGATGTAGGCAGGATGCTGACGGATGAGCTGCTCTTGCACGTCTTCCAAACTCCGGAGCGTGAGTTTGCGCCAAAGAACCGTCAAAATACTATTCACTCATTATCCACCCGCAGTCTCGAACGCTATCGTGGTATATCTGCGGTTGCTCACTTCGGCACATATCCGAGCAGACCCAGATAATTTTGCGCCTTTTCTGATGCACCCAGAGATCGGTATTCCTTTGGAACCCCGAGAGTTCTGTGAACATTTCGTTGAAGCCGTCGGGAAAGAAGCTGGTTTGCTCCCCGCCCTCTTGGTTCAACCATATCACTCATTTATTTTACAAAGACCATGTTCAGATTACCGCACTGTCTCAAGCGATGAAGATCAACGTCAACATCGCCTACTTGGACGGTCGCAAGCCGAGCGTCGATTTTGTTCGCTTTGATAATGCGGCAGACGCCAATGCTGAGCCTCTGATCCTACTATACCGGTGAGTTCCTCGTTCACCCCTCGGGCCAATGAGTTCATTGTCCCCCTTCACCCAGACCTGGTCATTACGATGTTTTGGTGAGGCAGGGCTAATCTCACTACTTGGGCTGTGAGAACGAGTGGAAGATTGTTAAGAAGTTTTATCCAACATGTATTTCTACCCGCCTCGCATTGAACTATGTGCTGCGAATTGGTTCTAATAGGAGGGCAACCAAGCATTTATAGTGGCACTATTGGCTATAAAGCTGCGTCTATCATGAATGCATGACCATTGACATGACCCTCTCTCCTGTTTGTTTCCTCCATTTGTACATATTCTGTTCAGCGCCACTCCGATCGACCCTTCGGTAGGTGTTAAACGTGCTCCAGTTCACCAATCGCGATCGGTGCACAGGACTGTGCAGTGAGTCAGTGACCAGTCCTCCAGGCATAAATAATCCAAAGTTTTATGCACTTTGGATTTCGCTATCGATTCTTACCTTCAGGAGCGCACCTGCGTGTCATGTCGCGGTCAAAATACGATTCATGGAGCAAAGACGACCTCATCGTTCGCATAACAGAGCTTGAAGGACGCTCTCAGCGGGACGCCAAGCCGGTCGCATCAACTGGCGAAAAGAAGACATTCCTATTCTCCGCCCATCCTCTCCGAAAGATCGCAGTAAAGTTTTGCTACTCCGGGTGGGAGTACAACGGGTTAGCATTCCAGAACGGGCCTACACCACTGCCAACGGTGGAGGACGTGCTTTTCAAGGCTTTTGCAAAGACGAAACTAGTCGATGCTGCAGCCGGACTTGATGGGTGCGGCTGGGAGAGGTGTGGGAGGACTGACCGGGGCGTCAGTGCAGCGGGGCAGGTCGTGTCTCTTTGGGTCAGAAGTGCGCTCGTGAGCAACCAAGCATCCGATGATTCGAGCAAGAGTGTCGACGAAGCACCCGGGCGAGTCTCAGAGAAGTTGGAAGTACCTTTTAACGCCTCGGGTTTGGCAGGTGGCCTCGACAATCCGACGGACAGTGCAGAGGGCTCGTTGTCGCCGTCAGATCTTCGTCCGTCACTCCACGAAGAACAACGACGGGAGCTACGCTACGTCTCAGTCCTAAATCGCGTGCTTCCGCCAACAATCCGCGTCCTTGCTTGGTCCCCCGTTGCCCCCACATTTTCTGCTCGCTTTAACTGCCAGCACAGGCATTACAAGTATTTCTTCACCTCCCATGGACTTGATATCTCTCTCATGCAGCAGGCTGCGAACCTCCTCGTCGGCGAGCACGATTTCCGCAATCTGTGTAAGCTAGATCCCGCTAAACAGATCACAAACTTCAAGAGACGCGTTCTCAGAGCCGAAATCAGTCCAGTCTCCGAGTCGGGAGACGACGAAGTCTACGTGTTTGATCTAGTAGGCTCGGCCTTCTTGTACCACCAAGTGCGCCATATCATGGCTATTCTCTTCCTCGTTGGCACGGGTGTGGAGCAGCCTTCCATCGTCTCTGCTTTGACGAACGTCGATGCAGAGACCCGTGCTTTAACAGGTGGCCCCGATCTCGAAATTGTCGATCGCAAACCTGAATACCAAATGGCCGATGGGCTCCCGCTCATGTTATGGGATTGCGCATACCTCGAGTCAGACGTCCAATGGGAGACGGGGGTGGATGGGAATGAAAGTGGCTCTGGGTCCGACTTGTACCACCAATTGCACTCCATTCACCAGCGCTCCCTCATCCACACCACCCTCGACGCGCACTTCCTTTCCGCCGCCGCACAATTCCATTCGCGCACACCTCAGTACTTTCCGTTCAGTCGTACGGGCCTTACGACGACGACGATTCCGCGTACTTCAAATTCTAGGGAAGCGCCAGTGCTGGCTGTTCCCCTCGGCGGGGGGACGTACAAACGTGGCGCAAAGTATGTCCCAGTGCTGCTTCGGAAAAGATTAGATCACGTGGAAGTGGCTAATGAGCGATGGCGATCGGGGAAGGGAGGGCGACGGGAAGAGAAAAAGACGGCTATGAAAGATGATGCGGTTGACGGTGACGAGTGATGTGGGCCGGGGTCACGGCCGTCCTCTCAGGACTCTGCCACGATCAACGAATCTCTCCGACATCAGCTCGAAGGCCATGGTCAACTCGACCAGTCGACCAGCCATGTACGCTCGATTCCCTACGTCAAGTTGAAATCTCGGACCCGACAAGGGCTCCAGCGTTGATACTCGACGTGTAAGGTACACTGCGATAGAAAGCTAGCACACATGCTATGAATTAGATACAAGTCTGTGGGTACAGGAACATTACAGGGATGGCAAATGGTAGCGAGGGATACACTGGGCAATCCAGATCATGAATGCTCAGCACCGGTGTATAGGCTCTACTCAGTGAGGTATAAAGCGCCCTGGGCAGTCTAAGAGTGCGGGCCGTTGTTCTGATAAACGTATCCGTCCTCTGTCGCCGGGTTTGCCTTGAATAGCTTGCCCAGGCGTTCATCTAGCCAGGGGCTGAGTCAAAGACAAAGGGGCCGCAGAGACATATACTCACAAACAGGATCGCTGTCTATGTGGGTGAAATGCTTGAGCTCCCACATCGTACCAGCGGCAGCCTCATCCTTTCTCCTCTGTCGCTGCTCGTTCTGGTGGAAGGAAAAACAATCAAAACCAATCGTAGCGTCGAGAGGCAGAAGGGTACTCACCTCGATCCTGCTCTTGTCCTTAGCCGCACTCTCAAAATCGCCCTCCCTGATCCCCTTCGCAACGCCATGCCACAGCCGCCTGCTCTCCCACTCACTCTGTTGGTCAATTGGCACGACCGTTACTTCCTCCTTCGCAGTGGTGACATCGTGGAATGTCGCAGCAGTCTGGGCGTCCTTTGAAGTTGTATGCCACGTCCCCTCTATCACATGAGGTGTGACTGAGACGTGCGCAGGAGGAGTGACGGTCGCCTTGAACGAGTGCGACTTGCCGGAGAAGTACCCCTTGCCTTTGTATTCAATCTGTGGAAGTCACATGAGTGGGCTGTGGGTATGCACAAGTCGAAGCGACTGACAGTGGACAACCAGCCGGAAGAGCTTTGGATATAGCTCGTCTCGGCGAGTTCAATGTACGGGGAACCGTACCATAACCCGTCGATTCGAAGGCGTGGAAGGGTGATCAGGTACTCTTCTGTCTCACCGGACGGTAGCGAGACAGTTAGCACCGCGTGACCAACTTGTTTCACGATGATACTGCCACCTAAATGGTGGCTAAGCGCACGGCGCTGTGGGAGACTAATGGAAGGACGCACCACTGAAACTTGTCTTCTGGGCGTTGTGCCCCGTCAAAACGATACCCTTGGCATTATTTGCGATGCGGTAGGCCGTAATGGGAGGATGGTGGGAGACCTGCTCAACGACGAGAGTCGTTTCGCCACCTCTTGCTGAGTTGGAAGGCCAAGTGCCATAGAACAGCCTGTGAACAGTCAAGAATTCGTATACGCAGAGGGCGCACATGAGAACTCACTCTCCGAGCACGGGGTTCAATGGTCTGTGACAAGGAGGTTAGATGAGCTCCTCGCAGGACGCAGGGACGTACTTCTTCTCGGATCCCATGGACTCATTACGCGAGGTATACTGGCCTTTGAGAGTGCTCTGATGTCCATGAACAACGGATAATTAATCGAGCATCCACAGCTGTGGTTGACTCACGATAAACCATTTCAGCACAGCCAGGGAGCGTGCCTCATCGGTCTTGCCGTCCGCGATCGCAGCAAACAGCTCGGGGCGCTCGCACCAGTACGCTAATTCGGCACATCAGGTCAGTTCAGTCTTCAAGCACGAGGTGCGCACCAGGAAATTCAGTAAGGGACGTCGGGGAGAGAATGAACGGGGGCGCAGTCATAGACGACAGATCGCCCGAGAAGGAGGCTAGCCTGAGCCGACGATCTCAATCAGCAATTCTTAATTAAAAGGAGTGTTAGAACACGCACGATTTGAGGAACGACGTCCAGCTGCTCTTCTGCGCTGCAGGTACGGCCTAGGTAGTTACGCACGGACGAATGGACAGACAATCGACATACAGGCAGGTTTGCGTTTACGAAGGTTATGATCAGATTTATGAGAATTCTTGGAGGAACTTGCCTCGCCAGCTTGTTCGGACATCTTTCCAGCAACTTGTATGGTTTTCTTTTCTACGATGAAAATAAGATGAAACGGATGCGAAGATGGTGGTGCAAAGCAAGAGACTTCACTCCTCGCGGCGGACACTGTAACATAATATTTCCTAATCCGTCCAAACCGGGTAAAGCAGCAACCACGACTCAAATCCAGTTCCTTGTCCAAGAATGTTTTGTTTGACCAATATACAACAACTAGTACAGACATATTGTGCACTAAGATATAACATCGAAGTTGGAGGGAGCAGCTCTTGCGTCCTAGTCAAAAGCCTCCTCTGCACTCCGACGAACCAATCGCCGCACTTTCTTCTTATATGCTGCAGTGGCAACGTTCAGGAGGAAAAATAAGGGGAATGGGGGTCATACTAACCTGCAAAATCTGTCCGCACCTCCTTAGCTGCATCCACGTTGGCAGGGCTGTCAGTGTTAGGGGTGTCCGAGGACAGCAGCGATATGACACTGATAAGCTGCAATCAGGCTGTGAGTGACGCGACCAGTAACGAGTAGGTAAGTTGCCTCACGATGGACTCCACGGTATGGACAGGCATCCATCTTTCACCGGCATCCTCGTAGCCGTATTGGTCATCTCCCGGAGCATGCTGGTTGTATGGGGTCAGATCGGAGCAAGCTACGAGGACCGTGCTTAGACTTTTACCAATATCGAAACACAAACGAGGCCATCGGGGTAAACTGTTAAGCCAGGGCATGAGATCATTAAGATCTGAGAAGCAGCCAAACACCTACTGTTAGGGTGCCACATGGGAGTGATAAAGCGCATCTTGGGTGGTTGCAGCGGAAACTCAGGTGGGAATGTCATCCGTGCTTTGAAGAAGCCCCCCTCACTGAATACAGGTCGCTTAGCTTGCAAAGTCAACCCGAGGCGGCACATGAAGAGCTCACTAGAGAGTATCCGGAGGGCTAGGCGCTGGATGAGCACAATGCGAGGTCGAACGTGTCGTGCAGATCAACTCACCCGATGATCATTATTTCCCATTCATACAGATTGCTTTCGTCAACGAGCCCTTTTCCCGCAATTCTGTCAGGATTCGGTTGACGATCGATACTGAGTAGGAACCTTGCACAAACCTGCTGAAAAGCCGTCCACAGGATGTTTCGTCAATTCTGCAAGCTGGCGACGCAGCAGGAGGGTATTAGAAGGTGCGGGTGTGCCAGGCTTAGACATGATTGTAGTGGTGGTTAAGGGTCAAGAAGGATGAAGAGGGTCAAAGGGGACTGTAGTGTCCGATAGGATCCCGGAGACATGACCGTGAGAATGGAGATTACCGGCAAGGGCAAGGCAGGGTCCAGTGGCATCTCCCATGGGTCGCTGGTCTCCCGTAGGCAGACCAAAGTTCCGAACGAAGATAGTCGTTCCTTCTCAACAATAGTTGGTCGCTCAATGTTACCAGGGTCGAGATTATTAGGCAGAGCGATAGAACATAACAGCGCTCTGCTGATCTAAGTACCAGGTTCACTTCATGTTACATGTATGCACCTAAAGTCGAAGAATCCGAGTCCCTAAATGCTATGTCAGATAATTCGGACGGCGTCTCCTGTGTGGTGTAAATCGGAAAATCCAACTCAATGTCGGTTGTGAACTGCGCAGTAGTACCGAACCGCGTGTCGTCATATCTCGACAAGCGCTGCATATTCATGATGAGACGGCAGCCCTGGTTCTATGTCAGCCTTGTATAAGTGCCATCAATAGAGGACAATCGCTCACAGCTGCCGGAGAAATCGATGTAGACCAACTGCATTTTGCTCCTGTGAGACGAACGCTACGTCGGAAGGCGGAGAAAGCTCACAAGAACATTATCACAGTAAGTTGTTTATCGCTTACACAGCAGACGCCCGTCATTAATATGAGCACTGACGAGGATGAGACTGGCACTCAAAAAAGGAAGACGAGAACTCTTACCTGATACGATAGCATACACCACAGTGCCGTCTCGGGTTAGCTGGGATACCAAAGGAGTCCGTGCAAAACCCCTGCGGCGAGCAAAGATATGTTTCGCGACCGTCAGAGCCAGTAAAGTGCTTTGAGTGAGAAGGACTGTAAGACTAGACCATGGATCAGAGCGTCGCACGTAGTAACATCAGGTGCGCAAGAAGCTGACTACTCACCTGTAATACACGATGTGCTCAGTGGGTTCCACCATGATACATATCTTAGCAGATTGCAGATTCGGTATGGTGTGAATACTGTTGATGCAAAGTATCAATACTTCGCTTAAAAAGAGAGTAAGTAATAGGGACGCTATGCGGCGACTCTTGTTGTAGAGAGCATAGACTGCAAACGATGCGGCAATCAGTCGAGCCCCTGGTTTCTTAGTTTAGTGTTGCAAGGGAGATATTGCTGACCTCGCGCCATTAAAATGAATTCAACAGACGTTGTCATGACCTGCCCAGTAACAATTGCGTATAGCAGCCATGCCTTGCAGAGCGAAGCTGCGGCATTGCCGGTGATGATATGGGGCACCATGATCTGGTGAAATCTATGTCGATGTCAGTGACACTGGCTACGCAAATTGGACGATAGATAGTTCACATCTGGAGTGCAAGGCCACCATATCGAAGTGTTAGGTACACCCACTTGAACAGAGCTGTCCGAGGCTTTCTGAGGAGCAAAAGCAGTCAGATACCGCCTTAGCCTGCCCACCAAGAAAATAAAGCGCACGGCCAGATGTGCTGGACTTCGACATCAAATGTTACGAGTATGTCCCAAACCAGGAGACACATTGACGCCACTGTCGCCCTCAGAGTCAGACGGTGGGATTGTGGAAGATGATGCTCATACCACAATTGTATCTCACCAGTTGAGCAGCCCATGCCAAATTCTGAAACGAGCTCAGGTCGTCCATCGAGGGCGTACAGCGAATATTGTGGGTGGGGGACGCAGGCGCCAGGACCTCGAGGCGCCAGTTTTGAGAACCGGGAATAGTAAGGTGGTCACGCGCGAGTCACGGTCCAATTTCGCCTCGCGCCAGGGCAACAAATCATGCTGTTTATTATTGAATTGTCGAAGACTCCAGAGAGTCGCACGATCGTATACGCAACCCTGTCGGTGATCGCATTGTGGACGCACCGTGAGCTGTCCAAGAGCCACCAGAACAGTGAGCGACGCGGCGTTGAGGGTTTCCTTTGCTGAGACTCGATGCTTCGGAGTGGGCGGGGGGAGGGGCACCAGACGCGGGTGCGAGCGTTATTGTCGAACAGATGCGAGTGGGAAATCACACATTCGATGTGGGACAAGGCGGAGCCGCGCTTCCTAAATTACTGGACTTGAGGTGAAGTAACGTAAGGAGGCTGTGCTTGATCACAGGAATCACTACCCGCGACACGTATGACTGCTTGGGACAGCGCTGAGCGCATCCGCTGAGGCATGACGAGAAAGCCTAAAACCAAAGTAGCGTCATGAAGAGACATCAGATCCCTACAGAGGCAAATTGTCGTGACAGAAACCTACCAGGAGGCCGACAGAAGAGACGCACTCAAGCCCTGGGCCGACGCCGTGGCGGTATGTACCTTTGGGCCTAAAAAAAAGAGAATGGAAATTGGGCTGACAGTCACATATGCCCTTCAAGTTAGAACAAGTGTGCGGTCTGCTTACCCTTGGTGTGAATCAGATGAGCGCCGGCGCCAGGGACGCGTCTTCTCGGATTCTGACCACTCACAGCGAGTTCAGGCCTCCACTCCGGGAATTGGGTTGCGAACTTCACCTGGGCTGAGAGTGCTGGAGTAATCAACGACAAAGGCGAAATGACTATATGTACGTACAGACCTGCCAGGCTAATCAGAATAAGCAGGCCCAAACTCCGACTTGTGCTTCCGGCAGTGTGAGGTATGTATCCCCTGACAAGATTTACACTAACTTGCACTGAACTAATGAATTTCCCTCACTGCCAGGCGGGCGCAGATGTCCTCTACATGTTCATGCGTGGTTGTTGACTACAATCTGTCCATACCCGGGCATCCTCACCCCGTTCCATCAAATTTTTTGCGAGTCGCAATCCGACAGCGGCGGGCAGCCGTGCCACTGCGCTCGTAATCTTGATAATGACCCCCCGTTCGCCAACACTAACTAATACATCTTCTCAACAAGGCGCAGTCGCTTCACATGCAAGAGTTACGGACGCGCAGTCGGAAAATTCGATTGTCTCTTGGGCGCTATGAATGTAGGCATCCAGCTCAATGTCGCTCGTAAACTGGGCAGCTGTATCGGACCGCGCGTCTTCGTATTTCGATAGGCGTTGCATGTTAATGATGAGACGGCAGCCCTGGATTTCGCTCAGTCTCCCAACATCGACGCAAGAGGAGACGCTTACACACGTGGAAGAAACCGACATAGACCAGCTGTGTGTTTGGCTTCATGAGAACAAGGTGGATAAGGTGGATTACGAAAACAAAGTGAAACTCACAAGAACATTACTATGGTTATCTGCTGGTCACTCTTGCAAAATACTGCAGTCATCAGTAGGAGAACTTGAGAAAAGTAAGGCTCCCAGTCGAAGGGGGTGGTGAAAACCCATACCAAACATGATACCATAAACAACAGTTCCATCCCGCGTTAGCTGAGACACTATAGGAGTTCGTCCCAGGCCCATGCGACGAACGAAAACGTGTTTCAAGATTGTCAAAACCAACAGCGTGCTTTGGGTGAGAAGAACTGTAAGACTGGAATATGAATAAGGACGAGTAGTAGAATTGGGTACACATGAGGTGCGTACTAACCTATAATAAACAATTTCTGGCGGAGGTTTTGCTAGAATGCAAATCTCAACGTTGGAAGCTTGCAGGTTCGGGATAGTGTGAACGCTGTTGATTGCGAGTGTCATGATCTCACACATGGCAAGGGCAAACAATAAGAGTGCAATGCGGCGACTCTTGTTGTAAAGGGCATAGACTAAAACCGGTGAGTATACGAATTGAATGATCCCTCGTTGCTGGAGGCATCCGCGAGAGTTGACCGAAGACAACGACACTGACCTCGCGTCATTAAGATGAGTTCGACCGCTGATGTCATCGCCTGTGCAGTGATAACTGCATACATAAACCACGCTTTGCAGAGGGAAGCGGTAGCCCGGCCTTCAGTAATAAACGGCACTGCGAATTGATGGAATCTACATTTCAGCTAAGGAACGCGGCTGTGCAACAAGAGGACAACATATAGCTCACATTTGCAACACAAGAGCACCATAGCGAATAAGAAGATACAGCCATTTGAACAGGGCTTGCCGAGGCTTCCTGAAAAGTAGTCAGGTACACACTTGACCCCCTTGCTACCTGGCGAAAGGAACGCACGGCCAGACATGCTGGACTTCAACATCAAGCGTCACAAGTATATCCCATACCATGAAGCATAGCGAAGCCACTGTAATGTTCATGTCAGTTACTGGAGTGGTAGGAGATAGGCATCATACCACAATGATAATTTACCACGCGGACAGCCCATGATACATCCCAGGTTGCAGTCAATTCACTCATCGTTGTAGTATAATGAACAGAGGCAAGGTTGATGAGCTTTCCTCACCATGGAAGGGGCTAGGTTTAGGGCGCGGCAATAATAAGGTTGTCGCAGGTGGGGCCAGGTTGGTGTTGTTCAGGATAACAAATACATAACGCTAACTTCTGTATACGCGACGTCACACGAACGAGGGCAACCCTGACAAGATTGTGCCAAGCAAACTGATAACGATGGGCATGTAAGTCAGTAGTTTCAGCGGTAAGTGATTGAGCAATGGCACATTCGTGGCTGACCATCGATGTACAACTGCACCGATATGAATGCAGAGAGAGCCGCGCAAAACACGATTGCTCGTTATTTCGGACGGCTGAGCGTCGCACGGTTTGGAATCATGGGGAACGATACCGTAAGTGTGAAAACGCAACTCGCCTCGAGTCCTGGTTAACGTAAGGTTGTGCCTCACCCCGACGTGGTAACAATTCGCGATTGCTGCACCGCGCAGTGACGTCGTTGAACATTGGCGCGTTGTATAGCTGACGCTTCGGCGTTTTTCGATGATGGGTCGGGTCATAAAGTAAGAGTGATAGAAAGACACAAGATCCTTCATGAAGCAGACAGCTACAGTGAAATAGAGATATCAGTACTCAGGGGACGCGAAAGTGAAAATAAATATTCAGCTGCTTTACGTGCCTGAACCGATGGTGCCTTGGTCAAACAAGGAGACGAATCGGCTGGTTTCCCTTGAATCCCGCTTCATTGACGCCGCCCTCATTGGCCCGGGTTAGGGAACATAACCCTACTAGTACAAGTATCTGCAAACACCATGCTGCTATCGTCGCACGCTCTCGGCTTTGGTAATACAGGGGAATATCGCAGGAGAGCTGGTGCAGGGACTCTGAGTGACTTTTCGTTGTATGGACGAATCATCTTGTTCAAGCTGGGCCTTCAGCTTCAAGCTTCAAGTTAGAGGATAGGCAGCACAACGAGCCTCCATTGACTTCGGGCCGAAGTCAGTGGAAAGATACCGCGGCAGTCCTAAAAAGGCATTTCTCCTTTGTTGCAAATCTTCTCAAAATTTCTGTATTGCGACTCTCTTATAACTTCAACTTGGTTCAGGTTCCTTTCCTTCTGCCATATTGACCGAAGGAGCTGGCCGGCATGGCTACTCTTGCGGAGGAAGAGAGTGAATGGGAACAACTCAATCGAACCAATTGGCGCGGTTTGGGTATCACTGATCCCGTCAAGAGTGTAGAGGCATGTTCTGTCTCCTCCAGCTTCTGGGCGATTGCTTCAGCTTCTATCTGATAGGATAAATGGCTGTTACTGCCCGCCTTTCTGAAAGTGAAGGGCCTCGTCAAGCAGCATATCGACTCATTCAACTACTTCGTGGACGTGGATATCAAGAACATCGTCAGAGCCAACAACAAAGTGACTTCAGACGTCGACCCACGATTCTGGCTCAAGTACACCGACATCAACGTAGGTTTTCCGGACCGCACTGATCTTGACGCTATAGATAAGAGCGTCACCCCTCACGAATGCCGACTACGCGATATCACCTATAGTGCACCCATTCTTGTGACGATCCAATACACGCGAGGCAAAAATGTAGTTCGGAGGCCGAATGTCAACATCGGTCGATTGCCAATCATGTTGAGGAGCAATAAGTGCGTGCTGACGGGGAGGACGGAAGCTCAGCTTGCTCGCATGACCGAATGTCCGTTGGATCCTGGGGGCTACTTCGTTGTGAAGGGTACCGAAAAGGTGATCTTGGTCCAAGAGCAATTGAGCAAGAATCGAATCATCGTTGAAACGGACTCAGTTAAGGGAGTTGTTCAAGCTTCGTGTACATCGTGAGTGCGAGTGTCATGTCTCGTCGAGATCGCCACAAACTTTGAACTATTGCCGCTAGCTCCACTCATGGAGGTCTTAAATCAAAGACCTACGTAGCCACGAAGAAGGGCAAAATATATCTTCGACACAATTCAATTCATGAAGACGTTCCCATCGTGATCGCCCTCAAAGCCCTCGGCATCCAATCGGACAAGGAGATCCTTTTGCTAACAGCGGGCAACACGGACGCGTATAAAATTGCTTTCTCCGCTAATCTCGAGGAAGCCGCAAAGCTCTCCGTATTCACACGTCATCAAGCCCTCGAGTGGATCGGTTCCAGGGTCAAGGTTAATCGCAAAGTCGTGGGGCCCCGAAGGCCAGCATGGGAGGAGGCTCTTGAAGCTCTTGCTACCATCGTACTCGCCCATGTCCCTGTAGTAGGCCTGGATTTCAGAAGCAAGGCCATTTTTGTCGCTACTATGACTCGCAGAGTCCTCATGGCCATGGACGACGAAAAAATGGTTGATGACCGAGACTATGTTGGAAACAAGCGTCTCGAACTGTACGTAGCGAAATATGTCCCAATTCGATTTTGTGGCAATATTAATACAAGGCAGTGCGGGACAGTTACTTGCGTTGCTATTCGAAGATCTCTTCAAGACATTCAACTCGAACTTGAAATCTTCCATCGACAAGGTCCTGAAGAAGCCATCGCGAACAAACGAGTTTGACGCCTTCAACACGATGCAGTTCCAAGGTGACCACATCACTTCCGGCTTCGTTCGCGCAATCTCCACCGGTAACTGGTCGCTCAAGCGGTTCAAGATGGAGCGGGCTGGGGTCACTCACGTGCTTAGTCGCCTGAGCTTCATTTCCGCTCTCGGAATGATGACACGCATCTCATCCCAATTCGAGAAGACACGGAAGGTCAGTGGGCCCCGTGCTCTCCAGCCGAGTCAGTGGGGGATGTTGTGTCCGAGTGACACGCCGGAGGGTGAAGCTTGCGGGCTGGTCAAGAATCTCGCGCTAATGACGCATATTACCACGGACGTGGAGGAAGAGCCGATTATCCGCCTAGCCTTTATGCTTGGGGTTGAGGGTAAGTCTGTCTCGCGCCTAATCTATCTCTGTACCGAAGTTCTTGCTAGATATCAGCCTAGCCACCGGGACGGAGATATACGGACCACACACCTTTGTGGTTAACGTAAACGGCACAATCATAGGATTAACACGCTACCCCACCCGGTTTGTTACCAACTTCCGGAGGCTGCGCAGGGCGGGCCGCT
Organism: Leucogyrophana mollusca; assembly: GCA_021014945.1. NCBI lineage: Eukaryota > Fungi > Basidiomycota > Agaricomycetes > Boletales > Leucogyrophana > Leucogyrophana mollusca. Next base: position 56,049 of record MU266427.1, on the reverse strand, counting down.
TCAGCGAATTTGTTGGTGTTTACGTGAATCATCACCACCGTGCTGTTCATATTGCCAGCGATGGTGGCCGAATTTGCCGACCAATGATAATAGTTGAAGAAGGACGACCGAAAGTTGTTTCAGATCATATCGCGGTGAGGACGCCCCCTTTTTCTGGCGGTTATCACGGACGGCGGACCGATTAACGACATTTCCAGTTGCTAAAGAAAGGCGCTGTCACCTTTGACGATTTCCTCCGCAAGGGGCTAGTGGAATATCTCGATGTCAACGAAGAAAACGACTCATATATTGCGCTTTATGAGTCCGATATAGTGGCAGCGACAACGCATCTGGAGATCGAGCCGTTCACTATTCTAGGAGCCGTTGCCGGTCTCATTCCCTACCCTCACCACAATCAGTCCCCTCGCAACACCTACCAATGCGCTATGGGTAAACAGGCGATTGGTGCAATTGGGTATAACCAACTTAATAGGATCGACACCCTCCTATACCTGTCGGTGTACCCTCAACAACCAATGGTGAAGACTAAGACGATTGAGCTCATTGGTTACGACCGCCTACCGGCCGGCCAAAATGCCACCGTCGCAGTCATGAGTTATTCTGGATACGACATTGAGGATGCCCTGATTCAGAATAAGGTCGGGTTGTCTTGGTTCTCCTGACTACAGGGTCACTGACGTTACATTATGCTCGTCAGGCCAGTCTTGATCGCGGGTACGGGAGATGTCAAGTGTTACGCAAAAATGCCACCCTCATCCGAAAATACCCTAACGGCACGTGAGTGTCTTCCTTGCTGTCCCGCTTCTTTCGCTGGAGTATCTGTCCTAGGTTCGATCGCTTGGCAGACGCCCCCCTTGACGAAAATGGCCAAGTTCAGAAGAAGTACGATATTGTCCAACTGGACGGTCTGGCCGGCGTCGGTGAGAGAGTCGACCCGGGAGATGTCTACGTCAATAAGCAAACGCCGACGAATGCTAATGATAACACTTTCACCGGTCAAGCTGCGGCAGTGCCTTACAAGAATGCACCGATGACCTACAAATCACCCGTTGCTGGATATATCGACAAAGTCTTGATCAGCGATACTGAAAACGACCAAACCTTGATCAAGGTCTTGATCCGGCAGACCCGGAGGCCAGAGCTGGGAGACAAGTTCTCATCGCGGCACGGTCAGAAGGGCGTGTGCGGTCTCATCGTGAACCAGGAGGATATGCCATTCAATGACCAAGGGATCAATCCTGGTGCGAACGATGGCACATGTTCGAGACGGCGTTCCGAGGTACTGACGCCCGTGGCTCACAGACACCATTATGAACCCGCACGGTTTTCCATCCCGCATGACAGTCGGAAAGATGATAGAGCTTCTAGCTGGGAAGGTTGTAACGCTATTGTTGGACGTTCGGTGGAGTACTAACCTTCCACACGCCCCCAGGCCGGCGTTTTGAGCGGGAAACTACAATATGGAACTGCATTTGGTGGCTCCAAGGTACGCATGATAAACTGAATGCTGACGGGATTGAGGGGGCTGAACGGTCCAACCGTCAGGTGGAAGACATGTCGCGGATCTTGGTTGAGAACGGCTTCAATTACGCTGGGAAGGACATGCTTACCAGCGGTATAACTGGTGAACCTTTGGAAGCTTACGTGTATTTTGGGCCGATTTATTATCAGGTACGTTGGTAATATTCAACCTTGTCCATGGTTCTCAACCTTGTCTTGCAGAAACTGAGTGAGAAGCTTTCGCCCAATTGATGTCCCGTTGATTAACTTCCCAACGCCACAGAACATATGGTAATGGACAAGATGCATGCTCGGGCAAGGTACGATCGAATGATCCTGAGAATTGCCGACCATCCCTGCCAACTATAATACATTCAGGGGCCCACGTGCAACTCTCACAAGGCAGCCTACCGAAGGTCGGTCCCGTGAGGGCGGCCTGCGGCTCGGCGAAATGGAAAGGGATTGTTTGATTGGCTACGGTGCCACACAATTACTTCTCGAACGCCTCATGATTTCGTCCGACAAGTTCGAAGTGAATGCTTGCCAAGAATGCGGCCTCATGGGCTACAACGGATGGTGCACTTATTGCAAGAGCTCGAAGCGCATGGCGAACCTCACGATCCCGTATGCGGCCAAATTGCTATTCCAAGAGGTGTGTGACCTATTGCTAAAATCGCGCAGGGCTGACTTTTTGCTTAGCTCATGGCAATGAATGTTGTGCCACGATTGGTTCTGGGTGATGCTTGACTATATATCTTCAGACCCTTGCATTGTTTAACGCCGTGTGTATCTGTAACATTGGGGAGCCGAGAAACATATCTACGGATAGATACCCCAGACTGAAGAAGTGCTTCACAGGCCATGAGCGACATAAAAAACGAGTCCGAGAGGGGAGGACCTTGCAACCCGGGTATACGATAATTGCCGTGACGCACAATCAGGTGGACGCGTGATCGGGCGGACATACGTCTCACTCTCTGTCACCGATCACTGGGCGGGTTCATGCATATTACAGTAAGCCGTCACTGACAAACCCTTTGTCAAACCCGTTCCACTGTCGAACACAGGTTGGCATTTGGTGAGAATGCCTCCGCAGATTCTTGCGTAAACCGCATCAGGGGACCGATCGCATGATAGCTGCAACGATTGGTGTGATGGAAAAGGTCCTGTCCGAATCCAAGGTCAAGGAACGTCGTCGGCACCCGGCCTAGTTTAGTTTGGAATGAGAACAGGTTGGAGCGATTGATAAAGGGCTGGTCCGAAGCACCGAGCGGCGGTTGATGGACATCTTAGCCCCGGAAGGCATCATGCGGACGTTGCAGTGAAACCGCAGAAATATCTATTCAGCACAGGCTGTGCACATTGACGCACGATCAGCTGACGGAGGACATCTGGTTGCCGGACAGATGTCGTTTTTCGGACAACGTAATAGGGAGAAGAAACCTGTGAAGCTTAACGCGCGAACCCATGCGTTGACTGATAGGAAGAACGTATTCGTAGTGGGGTTCCACCGTGGCAGTACCTCTGAGGGCGCTGAACGTCAAGATCAGAGATTCAGCACCAAAATAAACTTGATACAAGCTGAGAGCAAGTACCTCCGGTATCAAAGTTTGTGCCAGATAAGCACCGACCCACAGGAATTTCGCAGCCAAGCCACGGCAGCGCATCCTGTGCGATTCGCTCACGTCCATTGCATTCTCATTGATACCTTAGGGGGGTAGCAGTCTAAGTCATTACTGGGAGTCCTCAACTGTTCTGCTGGGTATCCAGGCACTTATAAATTTCGCGGAGTTCAATCTTTGACGCCCAATAGTTACACTTGTCCCGGACTCCCAGGTTCCACGTCCCAAGCTTAGCTTGTTCCACCACTTCTAAGCACTAATAATGAATTCACGGGGGTCCAATAGCGCCACTGCACTCAGGCGGTTGATGACAGAGTACAAGCAGCTGACATCTGGAGGTTCGTGGTCTAATATTGCCCCCAAGCAGAATATTCACCCTGCTGGGCTGAACCAGGTTCACCTGATGGGATGTTCACAGCAGGTGCGACTGAATCTCGCATGATCGCTCAATGGGCACCGAGGTTGACGCTTCTTCAGGCCCGATTACTGAATCGGACTTTTTTACCTGGGAGGCACTGATTTGCGGACCTAAAGACACACCATTTGTAAGTTCAATGGCGTTTTTTTTGAGACGTGTGGAGATCAACTGCTTATGTGTCCAGGAAGGTGGCGTGTTCGTCGCTAAATTGACATTCGTATGGTCATTTAACGCTTATGGTTTCGCCAACTGCTGAGACATCGGGGAAATATCAGCCCACCGATTATCCCTTATCTCCTTTCAAGATGAGATTCGACCCTCCATTATTCCACCCGAACAGTACGAACCTCATTTCCGGTGTGACTCTATATTTCCGCTTACGCACAGATCGTAGTTTACCCAGACGGCAACGTCTGCATATCGATCTTGCATACCCCTGGGGACGATCCTACCATGTACGAACAAGCGTCAGAAAGGTGGAGCCCCGTGCAAAGCGTCGAGAAGGTGATCCTTAGTGTCATTTCCATGCTAGCCGGTACGTGTATCTCGGAGCTGGCGATTCTAGGCCAATCATTCACTATTGCACCTCCTATCGATAGAGCCCAATTTAGAGAGCGGTGCCAACATCGATTGCTGTAAGCTTTACCGGGACAACAGACCGGTGAGTCCGATATGAGAGGATATGCCAGTCTCATTAACTTGCGTCCTGCTTGCTCAAATCAGGAGTATGAGAGACTTGTTCGGGAATCTATTAAGCAGCAGTTAGGGTTATGAGTACAGTTGTAAGCTATATGAACACGGTTCCGTAGTAATACGTGTTATCGAGAGTTCAGGAATATGCTGAATTAATCTAGATGCAATAGGTGAGACCAAGTAAAGAGTTATAGTTGTATAGCGATAATGCGTCCAGATGCAAAATGCCAAATTCATCGTGAGGGAGCATAGCGCTTGAACACTCTGCCGTCGTACTTCGGGCCTGTCTTGCCAAAGATGTGCCGTTCAACGTATTCGTTTCTGAACGTCCCACGAGGGTCGACGTCCTGGAGAACGCGCGTGAAATCATCGAACCGGGGATATAGTTTGCGAATTGTCTCCGGACCAAGGTGATGAGCCTTCGCCCAGTGGGGGCGGCCACCGTGGCGAAAGAGGATAGTTTCGAATCGCTCGAAGAGCTTCTTGTATGGCACTTCGAAACCATAGGGCCTTCCGGAATGCTCAGCGGAAGCGTGACAGGCATAACACATTGGACTTACTTGTATTGAACAATCCCTATCCAGCAGGTCCTCTGGCCAACACTGGGGCTCAGCCAGATGTCATCCCGATCGGAGAAACGAACTTCGATGGGAAAGTGGGGTCGAAGACCCTTTGGGTCTGCTAGTTCTCGCATCAACCAAGTTTGAAGATCTCGTAAACAGGCCTGTGTGTTCTCGTAGGGAATGGCCCACTCGGTAGTATGTTGGGGATACTGTATCTTGTGATGAGAAGTGCTTCGCTTATAGAAGAATTGGTAAGCTTACCCTGCACTCCAAATTGAAGATACGGAAGCTATCATCGACTGCGGTAACTTTGGTGCTGACGAGCCAAGCAGCGAATCGACCAATCCAGGGGTTAAGCGACAAGAAATATCTTGCCACGAAGAGCAGAAATTGGATCACATGGAAGCCGAAAAAGGAATGCCACAGCCAACTTCCCACTGGTCTAGTTGGCTGTTTCGAAAGGCAATTAGCTTGGAAAGCGGAGATTCTGGAAAGCGTGGATGCTCACCTCCAGAGTGCGATCGGCTGAACTAACCCGCATGGTTCCAGCGGCGGGAAACCACCAGAACCGAACATGCTCCGAAGCGTTCACCAGTGAATCCAAATTTTGCACGCATTGCTCGAACTCGATGGTCTCCTGCAGTTCCCTAAGACGAAATGCAGGCTCCACCTCCAACGTAATTGTCAAGATCAGCCCTGTGCTCCCCAGCCCGCATATTGAGGCGATAAATAGATCTGGTCTTTCTTGGCGAGAGCAGTAGGCTCGGGACCCATCGGCTAGCAATAAAGTCAACGCGAGCACATGGGTTGATATGACGCCGTAGTTTATGCCGGTGCCATGAGTGGCAGTTGTGACGATGCCGCCCAGTGTCTGGTCGGAGATCGAACCGACATTGATCATGGCAAGGTTGTGGCTTGCAAGCTCTGCATGCAGAGCATCAAGCGAGATGCCGGATTGAGCGATAACATATCGTTTATCGGCATGGACCTGCAAGTAGGGTTGTAAGTGTCATAGATCGCGGGCGAGGTTATGGATCGGATGGCGATGACAATCGACCCCGATAGGGTGCATGCACCGGGAACAAACATAGATAAATAAAATAAGTCTAATTTTGCTTACTTCGAGAAGTCGGTCAAGCTTGGTTGTGCGCAGCATGTAACCAGTTGTACAGGCCAGGTCACTCGGACTGTGTCCAACCCCGACTGCCCGGACAACCTTTCCCTCCCGGCGGGCCAACTCCAGGATGAGCTCGCACTGGTATTCTGTTTCCGGCTCGAATATGGCGAGCGGGGCACAGGTGAATGTTAGACCCCAGTTGGTGAACCTGGCCTCCGGGGACGAAGCGGGGACAGTGATAGGCTGAAGGAGGTCATAGAGCAGCGTGAGGGGGATGGTGGAAGGGTGTGCCGGCGAAGTCGACGACATGACGGGAGCGGTGGAAAGTAGCTTGAGCCATGAAGTTTTCAAGGCTTTATAAGTTTTTGGAGATGTGACACAAGCCCGATCGTGCTGTCCTATCTGGATGACCGGCTCGGCCAATTCCGAATGAGACGGATGTGGCCGGAAGTCGGACTGTCGGAGGAATTGCAGTGCGTCAAGGGCTTTGGAGGACGGGGAGACGCTGGTTGAGGCAATGTACAGGCACCGGAAGGCACCAGGGTCCGTTGAATCATGGATCGGGTTGTGAGATCAGCCCATGCTTTGCAGTCCATAAACGCCAGAATTGTGGCCAGATCGGAGGGTTTATACCGTCAGCGGCAGGATTCAAACTGATTCAGGCTGGCTGATTTGATGCCAGGCGTTGCAGCCCCACCGATTGGCGACAAGACTGTGAAACAAGAATATGCCCTTCGTGAGACGAATCATCATCTGATATTGATATTACAGCCATGATGGTGCTTTGGTGGCATCATGGACTCACTGCAGCAAGATCGCACAATCGGGATCCTCATCGATTCCGCAACAATTACTATCTTGAATCCTCCTGAAACCCCCCAGATGATTTCCCATCACCATTTCACCCGTCGGCCGTCCCATCAGCATGCACTTATTTAATCCATATTTCCTGCACCACATGCAGCCGCTAGTGGACGCCTAATGAAGGAAAGAAAACTCGACGGAACAGAAGGGAACCTTGACAACAACAGTAATTTAGCATCCGGCGTCAAAGAAATGAAGCAACGTACATTAGCGTACATTTCCGTCTTCATCCAGGCGTCACTTCTCTCTGCACTCCGACATGTTCAAGTGAACAACCGTGTACAACAGCAAACAGTTTTACCGAATTCCCACGGGAATTGCCGCCTTGCATGGAAGGGTCGCCTTTGTATGGTGTTACGCTCGAGCTGCCGCTCGCTCACTACTAGGGTATTTTTGGTCTGATTGGAAGTCGCGCATAGGGTATTATTAGTAGGCGGTGCGAGGTCGTACACCAGCGATATCCAAAAAAAATATCGAAAATATCCAGCATATGCATATAGTAAATCCAAAGAGATCCCTCAAAACGTCAGTTCAGGAAGTCAAAGACAACACGACTCCATTCCTGGCCCTCATAGAATAAGATCCCTCGGACCTCGGCACTATCGAGCTCGAGACCGAGTTCGAATTCTGTCGAAGATATACTAAGAAAAATTCCGCATATGAATCACCAACAGACGATCTCACCTGTAAAGAACCCGTTGGGTTGCGGTATACTGGCGTTCTGCTGGAAGGTTGGTAGTGAACTCAGATCGACTGTCCATTTACAGAGCTCCGTTGTTTCGCCCTACGTAAGAATAGTGTCAGGAATGTCCTCAAAATAAACGTGACGTGGCAAAGGCGCCTTACTTCGTCGGTATATCGCATCATTTTGTCAGAGTCGGAGGTATACAGCACGGCCACAAAGATACAATCTGCAAGGTGTTAAGTTTGGAAATGCGATGATCATGGGCGCAGACGCGCATCGCACCTTGACCAGTCTGTGAGAACTTGCTACGGTCGAAGTTTAGGCTATTCACTCATGCACGACGAGGCCAGTAACTTACCAGAACTGAGTCTTCACTCGTTGACTAAAGCAGCTAGCGATGAGCTCGGGGAACGCAGGAGAGTTACTCACTTACCCTTTTCGTAGTATAGCGCCTTTCATAACAAGATATTGCAATCTGTAAACCACCGGCGTTCAGTTTGGCAAACCGGTTCGACCAAAGTCTTATTACCGGTTCTCGCAAATCGGGACGCCAGCGCTGTTGTCCCTAATATAAGCAGGGCGTTTGGCCCAATCCTCAGGATCCGCAGGGAGCTTGACCTTCACCAGTAATGAGGAATGAGACCAGTGAGGCTAAAGTGAAAAACTCACTTTCATAATGTAGGACCTCGGTGCGATTACCGAGGATACTACAGATTTGTGAGCGAGTCCGTACTGTGCGGCACCACGCAGCGTTGCTGTATCAGCGTCGGAAGGGCGTGCAATGACCTTGATCCTGCTCGCAAATTGCTCCTGATGACACGAGGTAACCCCAATTCATTTCAAGTGTGAACCACAGGATTAAGCGCACCTCCACTCGTTTATATAAGTATTCACTCCCGGCGAAACCGCCTACGAGAAGCAAGGCATCGATCTTCTGCTCCGTCTTCTTCGATTGTTCCTCGATCATGTCGAGGACCTGCTGAGAGCGTCAGACCAATCAAAGTGACGACAATAATGCGGTAAGCCAAACCTGGTTCACAACAGGATCAAACACCTCCCTGCGAATCAAATTTCCAGGAATGGCGAGTTCTCCGTTTATAAGACCAACAGATGGGTCATGTGGATCCTGTACATTGAAGCACGTGAAGTGGAAATAAGTATCTGAGGAAAACACTTAGAATGCCGGACCAAGGTGTCTTCAGGGTAGAAGCATACCGTCGTCAACCTCGCCTTTGAATGCGAGCTTGTCTGTTTGACTGAAAGAGTGCATGAAGTATGCGAGACTGGCGGGGTCGAGATGTGCCGGATGATCGGCAAGAAGGGTCTTCACAAGCTCTCGGAATCGTAGATCGAGGAAAAGAGAGCCACAATTGGCGCCAGAGCGTGCGCACATCTCAGCGATCTCCAGGCTTGACATCTGTCCGATGATCTTGTAAACGGCGAGGTCCTGGGAAGGACATAGTGAGCAACGAGTGCTAAGGAAGACCCAAAAGTGTAATGCCTACCACGGTACCGCCTCCAGCATCACAGATCATGAAATTCTGGCTGGGCTTAAGCTTGTGAAGATCTGTCAGACGAGCGCAATGAACAGCAGCGGCTTCCGGTTCCCTTTGTGCATAAAGATAGACGTGAGTCAAATGGAGAAGCAGTGGTTATCGCGCCTCGTACGTGATAATCCGCAGTCTGTCGCGCCATTGGTGGTCGCCAGCGCGCGCTGACTGGACGAGACCAGCGGCAATAGCAGCTTCGCGCATCATGTCACAACCCTTTGCATCCCACGCCGCAGGGCAAGTAACCAGTACGTCCGCAGTATCTGGAAAACCAATCTCAGCCTTTCTGGAAACAAAATCGTAACCAAGAGCTGACTTAGATCTGCCACCGCGCCTATCTCTCGAGTGATTTGTTCCTTGGCATACTCCCACAGACACGACAAAAAGTCTACGATCAGATCTAGTGCAGTTTTCCCGGGCTTATGTGGGGAAAATTTAATTTCGTAAGGCGGGACGACAGAACAGACACTGACCGGTAGCTGTGGTAATCTTGGATCTACAGCCTCTTCGTCGCGGAGGGCACGCGGCTCAAGGAATAGTTTGAACCTAGATGTCAGAGTTCAGTGCTACCCCACTGGGTCCAACGAGATCCCAGGTCTCACCATTCGCATCGGGTAGTTCCCGGCATTGAGCTCGCATTCTTGGCCTCCAGACCCCATGCGAGCACCTGACCGTGGTCATCATATAGCAAACATGTTGGCACTTTGCGGAATGTTTCAAATGACCCAGGCCAGTGCAGAATTTGTTGTACTTTCCCAGACGCAATGCGCGAAGAAGCATAGGCCTGTTGTTTTGTGTTCCATAGTACTCAGCCTCGTGAACTCCTCAAGGAAAGGTCAACTCACGATGCCAGAAAACGTGGTACCTTCAACCGAGTAAGCGCATGCAATTCATAAAGTCGAGGATACGCATACCAAAATCTATGGATATAGACATCTTTCCCTCGTCTGACGGTGGTTTCAAATCGGTGCGCACTGGAGTCGCATGGGTCACAGAAGTAGATAGAGACGGAGATGTGGAATGTGCGTGTCGTGGGGGGACATGTACTGGGCTGGGATGGAGTAAAGGTGGAGAGAACACTGTTGAGCCATTCGGTGCACCGTGGTTGTATGTAGGCATCAAAGGCATGCTTCCAATGGTCGGACTCGTTGGTTGACCATAAGGCGACCCGCCTATGGGAGGTGGCGACGGAGAACCATGGCCCCAAGCCCGCTGTTGGGCGCTGTTGATCGAATGGTGGTTGAACTGAAGCGCTGGCGGAGGGGGAGAAGGTCCCGAAGGAATAAGCAAGGATGGTTTCTCTTGAAACTGGGCGCCTGGATGTGGACCCGGCTGTTGGCTCACTATCCCGGAACGGTCCTGTGGTGCTCTATTGGAATATTGACCGTCAGGAGCTACAGCCCGCCCACAACAGCCCATCTTCGAGGATAGGAAAAGAGAAAGATGGGTCCGAGCGCACAGCAAAACGTTTCAGTCAGAATCCCTCGGCGCCTTCTTGCACACTCATGCGCTTAGCGACACTCTCAGGTGGCAGTGGCAGTGATGTCCAATCATTGCACCCGGTCAACCAATCAATTGACCAAGTGAAAAATTCAAGTTCAAGTCATTCACTGAAGTACAAGGAGCGCGAGCTTCCTCATACTTGTGCAAACCTACAGGCATCGGTATGGGGTGTGGTAGGGTACGTGCTTAGCCGTCCGCACAACTATCGCAAAGAGAAACGAAGAGGATCGAGCAACCTGGCCCGGAAAGTGGTTCAAATCGGTTCATTGGAAGTAATTTGAAACTTTGCGCCACGGATGGAACGGGAATTCAGCGTTGGTCGATGGACATGCTGATCCCAATAAGTATTTTCCTGTATACGGTCCTACTGCTGTATCGGTGCCTTCGATAAAGCTGGGATGAGTGTTTGTATGCCTTGCGATGGAGTGGCGCCGTACTCGTGGAGCACGCGTCGAATTCATGGTTGGGGTACACGGCTTGCCATCGGAGGCGTTAAGAATGCTTGTATATGACAAGCGTTCTGTTTGAGGTGCAGGGTCAGGAAGGCGGCTCCGCACTGAGTGCATACAAGTGATCCTCGAAGATGTCGTCCTGGGCAGGACAAAAGCAAGAATAAGCAAATATAGTACAAGTTCGGGGCAAGGGGCAGACTCAAGGCTGTCCAAGGACGACCTTATGGTCGCAATATTAAGGCCCTCGATATCCTACTAACTTTGGTCAACGACAGACCCGACCACTGCGGGTCAATGTCGTCACGACCGCAATTTGAAATCGGTACTCGCTTTTCGAAGAACCCGTCACAGCGGAGAGTATGCGGAGATTCGCTCGTGTGCTCGGAGAGGATAGTCACACGCTGGCGCATGCACGAGGCATTTCAGTCTCTGGTCCGTCGGCCAAATGATCAGCGCCGTTAATCTGGGTGCAGGGTGTAAGGATACTCACAAACCTGTGTTTGAGAGTTGGTCGTAAATTGGGTGTTATCACTGATGCAACTTGGAGCGGTCATCAGATCGATAAGAAAAGACGACGCGTTCGATAACCTGGCAGTGGGATTATATTTCAGTGAGTTCTTGACAGGCAGCTCGGTGGCTGAAACAATAAATTGGTGCTGTGAGCTAAGGTCGTCATAGAGAATTCTCGAGGATGAACAGCTTGCGTATGTATTGATTGAACGGGAGCCGGAGAAATGATCCTTTTATACAACATGCTTCATCTTCGGCGAAGGGTGTTTATTCCATCGTTCTTCCGAGCATTCGCATCTGTGAGCACCAGCGTCATGCCTCGAGCGTGGGTTGAGAACGTGTGGCCCCTTATGCATCAACTTGCTGAGCACAAGGTAACCGAAATGAAATGTCAGGTCGTGCGAGGCAAGAGAATTCGTTCATCAGCGGTGGCGAGCCGCCGACGGCTGAGTGTCACGATACCTACTATTAAAATACCAGATCAGTAGCGGTGCGCGAGGCGAAACAGAAACCTTTTGAATTGCCCTTAAATCTGTGCCATCAGAACGTGGTTCGTCTTCCGGGGAATGCCAGAGACGCGCAACTAAACGAAAGCCACGCCTTCATCAAGCGACTCCTCGTGTTATACATTTACCTTGCACGCGATTGGGCGGGAATGATCTTCTCCAGAGCATTAATCAATGAAGACAGTTAGGTCTGCTACATCTCCCTCCGGGCAAAGGGCACACTTCGGGCCCGAGTGAAGCACATTTGTTTGCCGTGGGCACACGCGCCGGGGGGTATCTATGTGAGAAAGATGCAATCAACTACAAGAAGCAGGCCCACGCTGGCGCGTATGTGTGGCTCACTCTCACCTTCTGGGGTCTCGGGTGCAGTGGAGTATTTGCCTGCCTGGGCAATTTTTCCATGAAAGGCGGTCCTCGTAGCAACAAATTCGGGCGAACGAGTCGTGAATGATCCGGCGCCACAGAAAGGGGGGTGACGTCTTAGAGGTAGTTCTCATCTAGGGGCGTGTCAATATACTGAACGCGAAAGGGTTCATGAACATTATAGCCATGGGAGCTGGCAACTCAGCAGAAGAGCACGGGGACTTGTACGTGGTCGATTCCGTACTCCGACTGATAGCATAGCACGGGGATCTGAAGAGGAAATACATTCGAAGGACTTCCTCACCAGCAAAATGCATTTTCCTGGAATTTCTCCCAGATGAAAATTCGCCCAAGTATGGAAATGCGAGAATATCCAGGACAGCCGAGTTGTTTCCATGTGGAGCACAGTGAGACGCTTTGTGTAGGTTCGAGTGAACGAACCATTCCGATCTTTGTGTTACTCTCGAAGTAGTGCTGCGCCACAGAAGATACGCGTGTGTGAGGAGGTTCCTGATCCGCGAGATCTGAGCTTTGGGGTTGCATGTGGGATCGTTTCTATCCGCGGCCATCCCAAAGCGCCAGGCGGTCCCCAAAGTCGCGCTGTTCCATAGCAGAGAACAAGGAAAGCTGAGCGGGTCATACAAGAAGTCTTCCGCGAAGGTTTGGCATTTCAGAGTCAGACAAGCCGCCAGTCGTGCCGCTTTCGTCCATCCAGTTGTCTAAACCTTCAGCAACCCTCAATCATGTCTGCTTCCAAGCTCTCCCAAAAACTAAGCACTATCGCTGCCTCCTGGCCTGCGGATCCATTTCGTCCAAATCTGCAACTCAAAAACTTTCTTCAGTCGCTTTCTGCCCACCCGAAACTGACTCCCGAAGCGGTGCAGGCTGCTCAGGCACTACGGGACAATGCTATCCAGAAGAAGGCGAGTATTTCGAGACACCATCTGTCTTTCATAGGACTTACTCTTCTTGTCTTCAGTATCCATTGTCGAGTAAGATTCTGAAGCCCGCGTCGATGCCGAAACACTACGAGCGGCTTGTAGATGGGTATGAAAGGAGTGCCAAAGGGGTCGGGCGACCGTGGTGGAAGGTTTTCTTTGGAGTGTGGAAGTAATTCGCGCACATTTGTCCATCAAGGCGTCCTTATGTTGGTATGATGCACGTTGAGTTCCTGGCCATGCGTGAGTCCACTTTCTGCATCATATGACGGACGGCCTTTAGATATCTGAATTTACTTATCCGCAATCTGTGTCATTCAGAAGCGAGCGCGTTGTTCCCCAAAGCCGTCTCGCGTGATGCATACATATGTACGAGCCCTCCCTTGTGTTCGCCGGTGAGCCATTCGGCACATACCCAGTTTAGCACACACGTGCCGGCTTCCGCTTCTTGGTTCTCTCCGTTCCGCCTCCGTTCCCGAGGAGTTATTGTCAAAGTTTGTGGTGTAACCCAAGCGCTATCGACGCGAACTTATCTATGACCTCGGGGGCTGCATATCTACCCTCTCGGTTGAGATCCGGCTCCGAAGGCACCCACAGACGGAGTTCTGCCCTTGTTTCTCATGGTTGTTCCTTGATTTGCAGTGATGTAACCCGTCCCCCGTGAATGCGGGATGCAACGATAAACGGGTTGTTTGTGTCTGCCCCGACAGTCGTAGTGATTCGATAACCCTAGGAGATACCCTGCCGGCCCGAACTCTCTGGGCGGCAACTAGCTTACGATACCCCGTTAGTGCCACTGTCTGGACGTGGGGTAACCGCCCAACTGGTTATTCTCAGGGTCGCAAGCAAAACTGTCTGTCCACAAAAACAGGACACCGCAACCTTCGGATCAATTACGAGTGACGCCGACACGGCGTGGAACGGAACTGTACCCAGACTTTGCACAAACACATCGATCAGGAAATATGGATCCCAAGATCCGCGGGAATCCGAACGGCAGGCTGTCGTATCACCATTGAGACTAGTCATGGCCACCATGATGTGAGCGAGGCCATGGTGAGCACTTAGTGGCGTCCAACGACAACAGGCACCAAAGGCCCCGAGTCCCAATAGACACAGGCAATTAATCGGATCCTTGTCTAATCCTCCAAGATCTCATCTTCCCCTTTTCTGGCCTGGACGGAAGGGGGAACTGTTAGCACACTGCGCCACACAAATAACGACGCCGCCGTCATGGAAAGGTTTGGGGTGAGCACAGACCTTGTCCTCCAGGTTTTTCCGCTTTTCTCGCGCTTTGCGTTGCACCTTAACGTACTTCCCCAGCGGTGACTCTTCCACCTTTACCTCCGTTTCCCACCGTTCTACCTCGGCCATCTTTCCCGGCCCAAAGCTCACCCCCTTCCGCCTCAGCTCCACCCAGCGCGAGCTCTCCTCGATCCGCTCAACAAGCAGCTTGACACTACCTGCCTCCTTACCCAGCGCACTCTTCGCCTTCGCCTTGACACTCTTGAGTGTCTTGCGCAGTGCAACAATCACGGGAACGACGATCTCGGGGAACGCGACGCTCCCTTGCACCGTTGGGCTTGCAAGCCACTCGGCGAGAATGAACGACGTCTCATCGACGAGGCCTTCTGCGTATACGCGCGTTTTCAGGTATTGCGCAGGTGTACGGATGTTCGTGCTGAAGTCGAGCGGGCGAAGAGTGGATGACTTAGGCTTGCCCGAGGCTGTAAGCGTGGCGGTGAGGATGGGGAGGAGGTATGACGAAAGCGGGATATAGACGCGGGTGTGGCGGGTGAGGTGGAGTAGAGAGCGGGCGATATGGAGGTGGAAGGGGAAAGAGCGGGAGTTTGAGATGAGTCTACAGAGATCGATCATTCGAGAGCTGTCATAGGGAGAACTTCAACGTACTTGATTGCTCCAAGACTGACTTGGACCAGGGGGTAGATCAGCGCCTTCAGT
The DNA here is from genome assembly GCA_021014945.1 of Leucogyrophana mollusca. Lineage (NCBI taxonomy): Eukaryota > Fungi > Basidiomycota > Agaricomycetes > Boletales > Leucogyrophana > Leucogyrophana mollusca. The sequence continues at coordinate 40,803 of MU266427.1, read as the reverse complement.
TCGCTCTCACCTTCGGTCTGTATCTGGGCATCACAGGCGCGTGCCAAAACCAGCGCCCAGAAGTCAACACAGTGGACATACTGCCAATTATATACCTGCTTGTACGCTTCCTGCAGGGCGCGGGTATTGAGTGAGTGAATGAGCGCACAGCAAGGCACACAACGTCATGCGTACCTTTGTCTTGACTTTCATACTGTTTCGGAGGTGAATCGCTAGTTGGCGGATGTACCCAAATGCATGCTGATAAGCTGTTGCGTGGTCTAGACAGAAGATCTCCGATGCGGAATTTTTCATAAGGTTAATGGAGGGAAGCTTATGCGCCGTAGTTGACTTGCTGGAGCGGACAAGCTCCAAGTAGGTGTTCTATACCGGGAGATAAGGGACCAACAGTAAGGAGAGGGATAAGGAGGGCGTACCTTCAAGACTAGGTCCATAATAGCATCGTCTGTCGAGGATGCAAGCCTGCGGATGGCCAGGAACGCCGCTATCCGCACGCTGTCTTCTCCGGTGGACCACAACTCTAGACATTTCTGCGCCACAGAGTAAAAAGGGGTTATTCGCCCATCTGGAGACATGGTATGACAGTAAACCGCACTTTGAGATACGATTTAACGGCTTTGCGGCTCGTGATGACGTATGGCAATAAGCTCGCGCTCTCGGTAACTGCAAGCTGCAAAGTCTCGTTGTCGGTAAGCTGAGAGAGTAGGTGAGTGATGTTGTTGAAGTAGGAGAGAATGAGCTTCTGCAGGGTTTTCTGCTTAGCGGATTGCGTCGGTGGTTTGCTGGTATCATGCAAACGAATAAACGTTCCAGTGAGCAAGGAATCCATCTTCAGCACCCAATTCGAAAATTACGCACAATTTCCCATTGGGTAGGGTTTTATAAGGTATGTGATGCTTAAGCACGACAGGAGTGTATTTCAATGCTGTGGTAACGAGCTTGTTGTACACTTGAAAGCGCGACCTGAATTGATTGATTGCTAGGAAAATCGCATGGAAGCGCACCTGTCGAATTGTCGATGCTCCATACGTGTACCACATCTTCCTCGTTCATATGCGCGGCAGAACGGAATGCAATCAGGAGCTTCCTTAGCGCCCGGAGGGAACGGTGCTAGGGGTGCCAGTAAGCATACCGCTATGGAACAAACAACATTGTAGGAAGCTTACTTCTAGAAGAGCTTTTTGCCAGCTGCGGAGTGTCTCCTTGGTGAGGATGGGCAGTTTATCTTCTTCCACCTCTTCGTCATCCTCGTCCTCGTCATCCTCTTCATCCTCATCTTCTTCGCCGGCATGTGCCTGAGTGGGGTCGAAATCGAGGAGCTCTTTGTCATTTTCTTGTAGGTATTTGTAAAACTCTGGGTCCTTCTCGGCGAGTTTTGAGAGCTCGAGCATGTGGGCTTCCCCTTCGTCTGTGATTTTTATTAGATGCGTGTTGTATGGATGAAGGATGCTAGTAATTACCTTCAAGATCGTCGACCGAGGCGAATGACTGGTCATCCGGGATGTCCTCGTCGTCTTCTTCTTCCTCGTCCTCGGAACCTGCTGCAGACATGTCTTCGTCCTTGAAGAGAATAAGCACTATCATACCACCAGTAAAATAACATGGTCCCTGACCTCGTCTTCGTCTCCATCGTCCATGAAACCGGCACCCAGGAAGGCGTCAACCGACATTCCCTTCACGCTGTACATCCATCCGAGAATTTATGACAATGCACACAACTAGGCTCGCAAACACACTCGCCTGTTTGCCGACTTTGTCCCAGCCTCCTCTTCCTCCCCTTCGTCTTCTTCTGGGTCGTCTTCATCCACATCAGAGACAGGTTTATCTTTACCCTTTCCCTTTGCACCGCGTCTGCCTTGAATTTTCTTCTTGATCTGCTGGTGCTTTTTCCTGGATTGTATAGTTTTCTTTAGCTGTCCGCTTGACGCGAATTTTCTAGTAGATTTCGTGGCCTTTCCCATATCTGCGGGTTTGTGGCCTCGGGCGCAACTGCAAGCACAAAAGTTTTGAGCGAAGGAGCTGTCCAAATCGGGACGACCTCCTCCTTGCCGGCTGCCAGTAAGCTCAAGCTCAGCCCAAGGTATAGAGACTGGACAATACTGGGCATAGTCATTATGACTTCTGTTATTGCAACAACCGAAGTCCTGAGCTCAGCAAACAGTCTGCTTTCCGCGCACGCAGACCTATTATCTCGCGTTCGCCAGTCTCAGCGGAATCACCGACGCCAGCTGCGGGCACTCCATTCACCGCCCAAGGAGCTCTTGAATTTACCTCTAATACCTTCACCTCCGCCATCGCCGCCAACATCGCCGCCTTCATCACCTCTTCTGGCCCCAGGAGAGAAACCTCTGCGTAATGACCTTCCCCCGGCCAAGCGAGCACGAGTTGCTCGATATAACAATTACGTCCCCGAGGAAGAGACCATACGGAATGACTATTCACAGCGGTATGTCGATGGAGGAGAGTGGCCACAGAACTGGGTACTTGGGGCTGAACCGGAACTGCGATTCGAGGAGTGCGTTAAACTCTGTTGGGATGGACCTGCTCGCTGTAACGTTCTGACATGTATCGCGACTCATCATAAAGATATCCCAAGCAACAACGTCTTCTGAATCTGAAGAAAGAGTCTGTGAACAACCACGCTCTTCCCCCTTCTTATCTTCCGTTCCAGCAATTAACGTCCTTGCATCCCTGCAAATTCGACGTCATCCTGCTCGACCCGCCCTTCTCTTCCTCGTTCAGTTGGGAAGAATTGCAAGAGCTCCCAGTGCCAGCTCTAGCAGCTGACCCATCTTTCGTATTCATGTGGGTAGGAAGCGGTGCTGGCGAGGGCCTCGAACGCGGTAGAGAAGTTCTCGCAAAGTGGGGTTACCGGCGATGCGAAGACGTCGTTTGGGTGAAGACCAATAATACCACGAATCGAGGTCCCGGTGTGAGTGCTAGGCCATTCGGATATTTGCTTGCTAATGGCGGTTCCAACGTTGAAGACAGACCCACCCACGACTTCGTTACTCACCCGGACAAAGCAACATTGTCTGATGGGCATCAGGGGCACCGTGCGCCGCTCCACAGATAGCTGGTTCGTTCACTGTAACGTCGGTAAGACTCACAAGCTTGCCTCGCCTTATGCGTTCTTATGTTTATTTCACGTATTAGACACAGACGTAATAATATGGGAAGGTGACTCTGCAGACCCAACACGAAAACCACCAGAGATGTACACCCTCATCGAGAACTTCTGTCTTGGCCTCCGTCGCCTCGAGATTTTCGGGCGTGCGCGCTCCTCGTTACGTCGCGGGTGGGTAACAGTCCTTGCCGATGGCGAAGAAAAGCGCATACCCGAGCTCTCACGTTCGCCAGTGACCGAAGACGGCGTGGGCATCCCAGAGGGCACACGGTCGTGGGAGAAGGAAAGCTGGGAGGAGGGCGCGAAAGAACTCGCCACAGCCGGCGGCGGAAAGTGCGTTGTGCCAAACTCACAGGAAATCGAGGCGCTCCGTCCAAAGTCCCCCGTCCGCGGTGGTCCCCCAGGCGCAGCTGGCGGCATGAGCGGTGGCGTAGGCATGAGCGGCGGAGTAGGGATAAGTGGTGGCGTGCGTACCGGCCGCCCAATGGTTCCCCGACAGAACCAAGGCCAAAACCAAATGATGGTGCAGCCGATGATGGGGATGGGGATGGGGGTGAACCAGCTAGGCGGGATGGGGAATATGGGCGTGCCGATGGATATGGTAGGGTGGCCGGGGCTCGGGATGAATATGGGCCCGGCCGCGGCGATGGGTATGGGAGGGATGGGCATGGGGAATATGAATGTGGGTATGATGGGGATGGGGATGAACGGGATGGGCGGCGCGGCGTTTCACTCGCCTGCGCAGGGGGGGATGGGGCAGATGGGGCCTGGGGGGATGTGGATGGGGGGCGACGGTCAGGACGGTGGGATGTGGGAAGGTGGGATGAACGAGGGGATGATGATGAACGGGATGGGGATGGGGGGAATGATGGGGGGAATGGGAGGAATGGGTATGGGGCAATGGAATCAAGGAGGGTACGAAGGGTACCAGTGATTGCACTTCAATACATGTATGTATTCCTGAGAATACGACAAGAAGCCTCTACGAAACTTGATTGTGGCAGCATAGTCGAAACTCCAATAAGTTCCTGTCGATTCCTAATCGTCCGGAGCTTCTTGCCCTGAAAGCTGCTAGGGGTCTCCTCACCCTAGCACGACCTGAACGCGGGGTCTGCTTTCCTTGATCATACCTGATACCACTAGTCGCTATCTTGCGGGGTTTTTCATTCAGCCGATGAATGGAAACCCGGCGAGATAGCGACCGGTACCTTCCACGAACCTCAAAAACCAGACCACATCTTCTACGCTGTTCGTATGGTTTGTTTTCCAATACAAATTAACAATAATTCTTAACTAGAGTGTCCCGACGAGCACAACACCTCGTGAATGTGCCTATTGAAGATTCTCGTACTCGGGAAGGTCGAAACCAGCAGCATGAAGCAAGGTCGCGAACTGAATTACACAAGAGCATGAGCTGTCAGCGACGAGATGGGGCAAAATGAACGCAGTTACTTACCTGCACTTTCGCAATGGAGCGGATCTGGTGTAGGTCGTAGCCCACACGGTCACTGACATCACCTGACAGTGTTTTAGCTTGGCAGCGGCAGGTAAGATGACGTGTGTGGAAGCTTACCACTGTTGTGGTACATAGGATCTGCAACTGGAAGGCGTGCACTCTTAGCAGGTGCTCCACACGCGGTAAACTGCGACTTACTAGGTCCCGCACGCTCAAAGACTTGGGTGGAGGGATATCCCAGCTCGTAGAAGGACTGTGAGGGGTAAAGTTTCGTCAGAAGGGCGCCTGGTTTACCCAGAGCGCCGAGAGGCTAACCTGGTGGTCACTGCAACACGCCGGGGAGTATCCGATTGTCAACTCGGGGCTGTAGATACCAGAGACTTTAGAAACGAGTTCTGCGACCTCGGGGGTGCCAATTCTGCAAAGAAAACATTGTTAAGAAAGGTACATTATTGGAGGGCTGAGTGTACATACGACTGAGGGAGCCCCAGTTGTGCCGGTTCGCCCGGTGCGTGGTAACCCAGCATATCGGCCTGGATCATGAGGGTGATATTGGCATCTTGGTTGCGCATTTCGCCTGTGTAGCATAAGGATGAGGTGTCAATTGCGCCATCTTCGTCATTGATTCAAATTTACTAACGTGCATAGGCCTTGGATCCCAAAAGACCTTGTTCTTCTCCTGCGAAGGCGACGAGTTCGACGTTGCTGCGGAACGTGATGCCCGTCTTTGCAATGGCACGCGCGATGTTGAGGAGTGCGATTGTGCCAGAACCATCGTCGTTACCACCCGGAGCCTGCGAAGTAGAGTTCCGTCAAAAACAAGCACTGTGTGATAACAAAGACATATATACTCTTTGGGATCCGAAAGAGCCACGTGAGTCGTAGTGACCAGAGATAAGGACGGTCGAGGTCGTCTCCGTAGTAGAAGGGTATCGGCTTAACATACTCAACAACCTATTTACGAAGAAGAGGCCACGGGGGTCCATACCAGATGACGTTGGGCGCGAAACCAACTAAGAAGGACTTTAACTCGCAGGTAGCTCCAGTTTCCTCGAACCGTTCCAGCAGCCAGTCTGCCGCAACGCGAGAGCCCGACGCGAACGAATGACGGGTGACGATACCGGATCTGCCGTCCTCGTTAGTGAGGAACCTGATGTCGCTCCTCATCTGCGAGATGGAGAGGCTGTTTACAGTTGATGCGATAACGGGGTCAAACTTCAAGGTCGACAAGAGGCCCTTGATGTGGTCGATTGCGGGTGCAGGAACAGGGAGGTAAGAGACGGGTGAAGCGGGAAGAATAGCGGACTTCCAGAATCGCGGCAAGATGGTATCTATCGTCTGGGCGGAATCGGGGTCGACAGCAAGGAGTGCTGAGCTCGCGGAGCTGTGAAGAAGCTCGACACCAGGCTTAGACGACATGAATTCTTGGCCGGACCCATGAAGTGCAGCGTTAATTGGCAGGCTCTCGGTGTTTAGAAACTTCAGGAAGGTGTAGACCTCCTCTTCGTAATCGGGAGTCCTCAGCGCGTCGTCAACGGCTGATTCCTGCACCCACACAAGCTGGTGCGTGTTTTCGGAAAGCGGAAGGAGAGACCCGCCTTCCAGGGTGCCAAACGACTCTACGGATAAGCAAGAAGGATCTGTCAGCTTGAAGACACTCTGTCCGCCGTATATTCCGTAGAAGCTATTGGTTAGGCAGCGAGCCTGAACATCGTCGTTGTCGATGAATAGAACTGGGCTGTAAGGAGTCAACAACAAGAACGACAGAGGTGCCACAGAGCTGGAAAACATGTTCGCAACCAGCTTCAGCGCTTGGGTTCTCGGTGGTCGCGGTAACGGAGTAACGAGTGGGTCTCGGTCGTGAGAAGAGCAAGACACGTCCCTCCCTTTTCGGGGTTTCTCAGAACATGTCACGGTCCCTCTTCCGCTGACATTCACCTTATCGCGTCTATAATTCGCTGTCTATGGTACAAAGCACACGAGCCTTGGATCTGGCCTGCAGTAGTGCATGGCCGTCGTGGGACCTGATCTGTACGCGTCCCCAGCTTTGAAGCCACGCATCACTGTCGATGGCTTCTGGATCGTCCCTAGCGTCTTCAAAGAGGTAGCGAGCGCCGGGGAATTATGCTGCCATCCGAGTACGATCATTCGGCGGTCCTCCTATAAGGACCGCAGATGATAAGACGTTCAATCCTTTCTACCCCTTCGAAATATTTGTATATATGCACTCTCGGGCCTCAAACGTCCCACCCGTCCAATCTAGTGGCCCGAGAGTTCGCGGTCGTGTGATAGGACTGCCACCGGTTTAACTCGGAGTGTTCCATTGCCTGTGTCCGGTCAAGGAATCGCGGTCCCAAGGTAGGTATATTGTTCACCGCCCACCCACAGCGTGGAGTTTATGGAACTTGTTATACATATATTTCTTCTCCTTCCGGGGTATACGTTCTTTCCATTACTCCACGCCATCTTTCACCGACTGCGATCAGAAAGCACCCTTAATTGCAGGTCATGCCGTGGCTCAGTTATGTAACGTGCAGGTGAGTAGATCCAGTCTGTCTGATGCATTCCAACGGTCACATCATAATGCATAATGTTCGAACTATACTACTCTAGGTTTACTCTAGATCTCAGACGTTGCGTTAACACTCAACTTGATGTCTGGGCACATCAAGTTCCCACATGATGTACACTTTGACTCTGATACACCACGGTCGGGCCCCCCCGAGTCCGCGCGAACATTTGGCAGTTGGGATGCCATCTTGGTTTACTTGTGTCTTCAATAGACCCACCTCTTCGGCTGTTGCCTTATTATGTGGACGCCACCGTACTCACCCACTTCAATTAGACTCTCGGGTTTCCCTGAATGATGGGTCCTTAGTCACTGCCAGGGCCTGCAAATGCCATTGACAACGGATATATTGTTCATCGGGGATATTTTGTCAGTGCTGGTTCACGGTGAGCGCTCTCATTAGTGTTAGTGCCATCCAGTTTCTCGTGATAACTTTCGTAGGAATCAGCTTGGCCTTATTCCTCCACATGAATACTTGCTATCATCGCGACGATATGTCATCCAAATATCGCTCGTCTTTTGCGCCGTACGTCAGCTTCCTGGTTTCGTTTGGGACTATCTATGTCGACAACAGTGATTACCCCGGAGGACCTGTGGCATATCCAGAACCAGTGTAATGCGAACTGCAATAGCCATGGCGACCTTTGTCTTGGCAAATTGGTTCGCAGACGGGTTTCTGGTTCGTTTGCTCAATACTCTTGCTCCCATTAGAGGCCTGAGTGATGGTGGCAGCTTTATTGTTGTTTGATGATATACCGGGAGACACTGGGCTGCTACACTCCCAGCGACGATTTATTTGAGGTCCATTCGTACGTTGACGACTGTAATGGGTAGGGGTTAATGCTTACTTTCTTTCGTCCAGCCACGGGTGCTGCGTTGGCACACGCAAGTTTAGACACGTGAACGAAAAGCGGGCACCGATTTCGCTCTGGCTTACTTTTCGCTGACGTTCATGAAACATCTTACTATCTTGTCTCGGTGTGAATACTTGCCCACCGCAGAAAGGCTGGGAAAAACACACGCCGATGCATTTGTTTCCATTGCTGCTCTCATCGAAATTTCCGCTCTCTACGCGATCCGTTTAAAACCTTTTCGATATCCCCTACGCCACATCGAGGAGCCTTTTGTTTTTCTTCTCCCTGTTTTGTCACAAAGTCAGGCAGGTGCTGGCATGTGATTTCAATCATCGGCCGACGACGATAAAATGCTTATAGATCGAACTCCAGGTTACCGCCCCACTTCTGATCATGCGTCGTGTCTCAGTCAAGCTAGTGATGGTGGTCAGCCCGGACACTACACTCCGCATATCCTGGAGGACCGTGTTGTGAAGTGGTCTAAGACTAAGCCACCGAGACAGATACATACGCACGCCAGGCAAGTTCATATACAGCCCATTGTGTCATTATTGAGACAATTTTTTAAAGCAGCACAATTGCGATATGTGGGCCTATAACTCGAGCTATGTCCGAAATGTATATTTTTGTTGGCGCTTCCTGCCCCTTCAAAATACTGTCTTCTTGAACTCTGTCCACTCTGCATGATTTGCGTCCACTAAATCCCGCAGTACGGTCCAATCTCTGCATTCCCTCCTCCACCTCCCCGGCCGGCCGGCCGACCTCCAAAACCCGATTCTTCCAATCTAATGGCTCTAGTGTTGTATCCGCGGCGCACAATATATTTTGCCGCAGAGTATTCTGGTAACGTTGCAGGTGTGGATCGCACTCCCGTGGCTTCGGACGGCCCAAGGCTCTTGCAAGCTCATACAAGCAGTGTTGTGAGTGGTGGGTTGCGACAGTGAAAATCCTGTGCTCAGAACCGAGGCGGACGTATCCCAAATCAGTTACGACTCGAAAAGCACCCCACTCGTTTGCGAGTGTACTGGGATATTGGGATGTGGACCGATTCCTCCAGCGTCAGCTCTAACGACGGGAGGGGGCGGGGTAAGGGAACGACGAGTGAAAAGTCATGGGCCGCTATGAGTGCAGTCTCGGTAGGCCTTTCATTTTTGGCCGCAGAAGTATCAAGGTGACTTGCAAAGTTCGGGATGTTGCAATGAAGTTCAGGGTTATCTTGGGTCGGACGGCATGGGGCGGCCGCATTCAAAATGCCCAGCAAAAAGACTGAGTCTGAGAATACTAACGGCGATATTGGACTCGTTGATAGCATGCATCGGATGGGCGTTCACAGTCGTGTGATAGAGGTTAGACCTGAAGTGGATGGTCGGCCCACAGGTCGTGATCTCAACTCGTAGCCCTCAGAAGGCTCGATCTCGACGAACCAGCTCTGTTCGCGACCAGCGTCTGTTGAACACTTTCCTCGCCCTCGTCCTGTTCGGACCATATGTATGTTCACCCAACGAAGGGCTCCCCTCACCTCTCATCACGCCACGATCACCAAGCTAAATGATCCACTCCAACGTCCACACCCCAAGCAGATTGAAGTGTAGTCTGAACGCCATTGCTCTTCCCGTTGTAGTTATTAGGAATCTGATGAAGGAACAAATGATAAATGATAATGGCGATTACGCGGAGCGAACGAAAACAGATCACGTTGTAGTATGTACAGGTGTTGCAAAGGAAATGCTAGTTACAAGAGAAACACTAGTTACAAGGGGAAACGTTAGTAGCGAAGATGATGCACGCCTGGGAGTTGTCAATCAAGGGTAATGTTGCGGAAGGGGCATTAAACCCGTTGGCTTACGACCTCCAGGGGTTCCAGGAGAGATCGAGGAGAGACGCGCAGAGCGACCAGGGGAAGGCATTTGGGTAACAACCGACGGACGAGAGCCATCAAGGCCTGATACGAAGGGTGAGAGTATAGGCATGGGCGGGGGCTGCTGAGCCTGCAACCCATTATCGAGGTCCTTGTTGATGCCGCCAAGAAGAATCTTCAACATGTACTCTGTGTCGAACGCTCCCTGGATTGGATCGAAGGGTGTCGCATCGACAATGTCCTATCGGGGGCAGTAAGCAGGGAAGTTGGTGGTTGGGTGTGCACGAGGCTTACCCTAATCTTGTATCGTTCAGCAAGATGGTCATCAAGCTCATGGAAGGCCTCTGCGGCCTCCGCGTCGTCCCCTATCTGCACGAACTGAATACCGAACATGTCCGGTCCAATGTTATGGTTCTCCAAGCGATGCGCAGCCTCGACAATGCGGGATGGCAGGTCCTCGTGGTCGGCTAGGTAGAAGGACCTCAGAGTCAGTGTTTATGATTGGGTCCAGGGTAACATCAGGCGTACTTGCGACACCATCGGTGAGAATAATGACGGTGATGGGCTCGTGGGTGGAGTTTTGTGCCTCGAGGAAAGGCAAATAATAGTTGATAATATGCTCCAACTTGGCAGCAGTCGGTGTGTCCTCGCCTGCGTGCACTCTGTAAGCCAAAAGTGATAATCATAATGGACAGTGCGAACCGATAGGACACACGGAGTCAAAGATATTTTCGACCTCGCGCTTCGTCTGAATTCCATATGGTGAGTATCTTGGTATGGAGGAATCATATTGCAATGGAAGATACCTTGAGATTGGACGCGAACCCGTCTTGGTGAAGGAAGAAGAGATCGATGCCCTTCGAACCATATTTGTTGGCCAAGGCGGCCACACCACCAAGCGCCTCGCGCGCTTGGCCCCACAGAGTACCTTCCATCTTATGCGAAGTATCAGCACATGCAACAACCAACAACAGCGACCAGTAACCAGACCCACAGAAAGCGAGTCATCTACAAGAATAACAGCCTTGATCCCACTGTACAAAACCGTTAGCGCCGGAACGCCTGAACGGGGAGCTAGGTACGAACGCAAGGCGCTTGAGCCCTTCCTCTCGATGGTCCACGGCCGCCTCACGTTGAATCACACGTGGTATATCCTCGGCACGCAGGGTCGGTTGTTCACAGTATCCCTGCTTCTGTGGGTAATAAGTAGTCGAGTAGCTTTGTGCATGTCCAATGTAGTATGGGGAATTTCCTACAGTCTGAGAGTGTTGTTGAGCAAGAATTACCGTCCCACGCGGGTAGATGGAGTGAGTGGTTGGCTGTTCGGCGATCCCCCATCTGAGTTGTGAAGCGCAGATCAAAACTTCGTATTTACTGATCTTGAGATCCGCGGGGCAGATAAGCAATGCAAAATACCAATGACAAGCTTAATACTCACTGTCCGCTCACGGCCTCCATAACTGATGAGGGCACCACCGATTATCTGGGGACCAGCTTTGCCGATGTCTGTACGGAGGAAAGCAGGTGTGAGTAAGCACACGCGCTCCTGATGGAGAGATCCTCACGCAGCTCTCCCTGCAGGGACTATTGTCAGCCCAAGGCAAGGACAGAGACAAGGAAGCACACCTCAACCAGCGCACGTGCGATGAATAGTGGACAGCCGTTGCGATCTTGCTCGAATGGGACGGCATTGGCAGGGATATGATTATCTTCTACCAATATCTGAAAGGACCTCAGTATTGCACTGCATGCTCGAACGAGCGGGATGATGCGCCTACCCAAACCAGCGGCAGTGGGGAGCCATTCTTCTTGAAGAGTTCTGTGCTCTCTCTTGCAGCTGCCAACCACTGCTGTGGTGTCTGCCTGACGTGGTGAGGAACCTCAGCGGAGCCGACACTACCGGAGCGTATCAAGGGGGAGCTGGGGCGATTCTGTCGATTCAATGAACCAGAACGTGAGAGCGAGTTAGAGGAGCGAGGAGAGCTATACATCGCGAGGAGAGTAGATTGTTTTGTACCGAGTAAGGGGGGGAAGCTGGCTTTTATACGATCCTGGATGATCAACACAGGGAAAGACAGTATCCATAGCTTGTAAATCGTTAGCTTGCCCCGTGCCGATCGATATGAATCTGGGACACCAATAAAACACGATGCGTCCCTTTGTGGAGCCACCCAACGTGCAGCCCTTGGGAAGCAGTCCGATTAGAGGCGACACTAAACGCAGAATTGGTGCATCAAGTTAGGGTTATATGATCAAGCAGACTGGACTAAGTCACCAATGTAGGGCAACGATTCGTGGGATATACGCACGAGGAGGCAGTAATTGGGTCCCGGTAGGTCTCAGGAGGGACGATTGGTTTGGTGTTACTTCTCGGACGGAAAAGATCAGCGAATGTCCCAGCCACGGATCCACAAACAAGGAACAACGAGACGGGAACTTACGCGGTCTCCCTCTGCAAACAGTCCCCCTATGTCGTGATACAGCATCAATCGATGCCATTATCAGATTGGGCCGTGCAAAGATATGAGTGAATAAGGTTGACGCGCAGCACTCAAGTGCTTGCAAAGGGAACTCGAAAGCGTCCACGCACGGCGAACCCACGTCCTCGAGGCCCCCGGCGCAGTGTCAGTCACCTCTTTCAGCATTTGCCCTGAACCTCAGACTCTTCAGATCAGATGCACGCAGTGACATGTGGTGATAGGCACGACTGGAAATGAATAAATGAGGAGCGTGCATCCTGCACCTGCTGTGGGATGAGTGTCTTAGGGTACGGAACAGGCAGCCGGGAGATATGGTTGCTGGCCCTACGGACAACCTCGTCCTTCGCAGAGTCAAGACATCCTAAGCTTTTGCGCCGACATACTGACACTGACACCAACGCTGGAATAAAATAATCACCAATTGATGTCACAAGCTAAAGAGAGGCGTTTTCACGTACCCTTTGTCGCCCTTCCCTTTACCGCCACGAGTAAGCATAATCCACGCCGCCTTGCCCAGTAGGGCTTCTACTGGTGTTGGTTCATCAGATATATTGCTTGACACTGGTCAGAGCTAATGGAGGGGACGATTGGATTGTAATAACACTGTCGCTGTTACTACTGCAGTCTTAACTGTTGTTGCGCAACCAGTCGCCGGTTCTGTTCAAGCACAGCCACAAACGACCCAAATCGTTTTCTTGACCGCCACTCAACATGGCTTATCGGTCTGAATCACTTGAAGCCTTCAAAGGATGGCTTTCTGAACATGGTGGTCGGTTTAATACATCTGTACAGCTTGCCGAAGGTATACCACCTCGATCGTTAACACCCTCGCCCATACTAATACGCGGAAAGGCGCATTCGGGATCTCCGCCATCGCTCAAGAGACTGTTCCTGCGGACACGACTATCGTATCATGTCCATTTTCACTGGCGATAACGCGAGACGTGGCTCTGCGAGCAATAGTCGTGTTGATGGGCGAAGTCTCTCAGGCTGGCTCTATTCTTGAGGACTGGTCTGAGAGGCAGCTGATTTGCTCCTACGTTTGTTTCCACTGGCTGTTCCCAGAAACCAGGTAATAGTTGACCGTCCGCGGATAATGGCGTGGCTCAGCAGATGTGTCCAATAGCCTCCCCGATGTTCTGCAACATCTCCCGTACCTCAAGACACTTCCGTCTTCAGAGAAGCTTATGACACCGCTACACTTTTCTCCTTCGGAATTAGAGGCCTTCAAGGGAAGCAATATATACGGCGCTTCGATCGACCGTGAAGGTCAGTGGCGATCTGAGTGGACGAAATGTCGTGATGTCATCCAAAAAGCAAACAGAGCATGGAGCACGCTTTTTACTTGGTAAGCAGTCGAACATACTTTGAACGCAGATCTGATAGCGATATTGGCGAAGGACAGGGAACATTACTTGACTGCGTCCACATATCTATCATCTCGCGCATTTCCTTCAACTCTGCTATCGAAGAATCCATCTTTAGAAGCTACTCCCTTAAGCTATCCTATTTTGCTCCCTGGTGTTGACTCGCTCAATCATGCCCGCGGACAGCCTATTTCTTGGCTGGTATCACATGAAGGGAGCACCTGTCCACCAGAGCCATCCATATCGCTGGTCACTCGTCGTACCACACCAGCAGGGCACGAAATTTACAACAACTATGGTCCTAAACCCAATTCTGAACTCATACTCGGCTACGGCTTTTCCTTACCACAAAACCCCGACGACACGATCCTCTTGCGCATAGGTGGCTCAAGTAACAAATGGGAAATCGGCCGCAACGCGCGTGGTGCAGAGGGCCTCTGGGCCGAAATTGTGTCCTTGGTAGCCCAGGACCATGCAGAACCTACATTTGAAGACGATTTGGATGCTGTGGGAGCTTTGTCCGACATGGTTGAGACTATGATGAATCACCTTCCACATGTTCCCAGCGACGATGTCGAGGACCATCTTATCCGACCTGCGGTCAAGCTCATGCTGGAGCATTATGTCGAAGGTTGGCGTGAAGCCCGGTCTTTGTGATTGCTTCAATTTGCTCAATTGGTATGCAAGGGCAACGGGATATCCTGGCTTCTTTGTTGGAGATGGCGCATGCAAAAGAAAGGGCCGCCATAGAGGCAGCAAGAGAGCAGGGTATTGATCTAGTACTCGAAGACGAGTAGCGTGGAGATGATTTGCTCAGTAGAGTCGACAGGTCTTCATTTGGTGCGCGCTACTTTACTCGTGGTTGCGCCTATCGCAGATCTGAGGACTTCTGTCGGATCAGTGCAAAAACTACACATGACTATCTGAACCTGAACGTGCGGCACGAATCAGCAGGGAAAAAACTCGGGGGCTCGTGACAGGGTCGATGATCTCCACTAATAACTTCGCAAGCGTTGAACACCCTTCCGCATGCTCTGAAGTCATTCGCATTTTTGAGGCCCCTGCAAGCAGACTGCCACGTCACTTTGAGTTACTCTCATAGGCCCCGCATCAAGCACGAGTACTGTCTCGTGATTCATAAGTCTTGCCTGGCACCTCTGGCGGTTGCTAGGCATCTTGCTATAAGTCTCCAGGACAAGGTAAAATCGACTGACCCATTTCCCTAGCATTTGCATATCCTCGTTCCGCTTTACCATCACCCCCACTTGACAGCATGATTTCCCTGGCCGCTGTGACACTCCTCGCTGCTGCTGCAGTTGCGAACGCTGCAACAGGCGTTGCGACTTTCAATAACGCACGTCCTACCTTGTAGCTCACCACAAGTCACTAACGTATCTCTTTCTTGCCCAAAGTACGATGCCCAAGGTGGCGTTGCTTGTTCAGGTAACACAGCACATCCTTCAAATAGATGACAGCCATGATCTGATGTTAACACGCATCAAGGATTCTCGTCGACCAACTCCCAAGGTAATGGGATTTATGCGGCTGCTCTTGGCGACTTGTCCCCACTCTGGACTGGCCCTGCTTGTGCTGGGAGCGTCAATGGCAGTAATTGGTTCGTAGTTCATTGCCCTGCCTGCGAAGCCACAGCTCACCTTGATGCACAGCAATGGCTCTGGGGGATGCATCGATTGCACTGGCCGTTCGTCTGAAACCGGCTTTCCTCTTTTCAAACCAACGCTAATGACAATCGATCCTGTACAGCATCCTGCAGTGGCGAAGGACAGTGCGGAAATGTATGTTCAGCATCTGTGTGATGCTGCTAATTATTGACACCATTCACAGTGTTTCCAGATTTCCTGTACGTCCATCAAGCTAATATTTGCATCCCTATTTGGCTCATGGGTTCCCCAGGCGCGGGTTCTTTGGACGGCGAGACTTCCGGAGCGTGCACTGGTAATACCATCGTCGTCAAAGTGATCGACGCGTGAGTGACTGCGTCCCTGATCGTGTCTTTCTCATCGCCTTTCTCCACTGGCTAGATGTCCCGCGACCCATCCCGAAAACTACTGCAAGCTCTCTCAATTTGGAGGCGTAAGCTAAAATCTCGCTTGTGCTCGCGTGCTACGGCCGATTCTCTTTCTTTACCAGAACGTCCCGTCAAACCAGTGCTGCGAGGCTGCTGGAGTGAACGCATTTGACATCGCTACGACGGCGCAGAGCGTTCTCTCCACCTACGTGAGTACTCTAGTGCCGTAATATCGGTATGGACTGACTTTGACTGCTTTTCGACAGCAATACAACCTAAACATCAACATCGAGCCCGTCTCGTGCTAGACAACATTAACTTCTCTGGCAGTCGCGTGTATATTCACGCCAAGAATCGAAGTCACACTGGTTGCATAAGGTGATGCATCCTGTCGCCGCGATACTATATCCCTTGGCTCACTCCTTGTGCTGTAGACATTATCTTTATTTGATTCCCCCACATTGATTCAGCCCTCCTGTGCACTATTCAAAGGATAGACAAGTTCGGCACAAGACCTAGCCCATACACTCGGTTTGAGTTTTCAAACAGAGCCAATTTCACCACCGACACGGCCTGAGCCTCTGTAAGCTCCTCTCGACGTACCGAATCTGCTAGGACCTATGAGCGAGTGATTAGAAGCTCCCTGGAAGTATTGAAGAAGAGTTAAGTCACTTCGTAGAGGGCCTCTCTGGCTTGGATTGTCCCCAGGTAGTATGATTCTGGCCACCAGTGTCCGTCCGCTGAAAAATCAATGATCAGGTTGTGGCTAAATTCCGCCTTTAGGGAACAGCAGTCGTACTTGACCACAGCAACTTGTTCGTCGGGCACAGCTCTAACATCTGTCTCACGACGGCACGCTGTCCTTCTCCGGAAACAAAGGGGAATATCTCGCCGAAATCGAGATATACATTGCTGTACACCGCAGCCAGATAACCCGCATCACGAGTATACGGGTAACTGGAATGGAGAAGGACAAAAGGTGTGTCTGGGAACGCCTCGATGATTGGCTGCATGAACGAAGGCGATGATTTGGCCAGTCTTATATCATTATCTCCGAGACCTTGATCACGAGGTCTTCAGCAAAGTCAACCTCTGAATGACAAGAATAGTACCTGTATGGAACTGGACTTCATTACGGAAGACGGGAGCCCGTTAGTATTTGAGGGCGAGGATGGACAGTCACTCACCAGGTTTCTTATATGTTCCTGCAACGGCCAAGACGATTCGCACGAGGAAGTCGTTGAAAGTTTTTTCTGCGAATCTTAAGGTGCCCTTCTCCTTATAATTCTCTAGGGCAGCTAGGAGGGATTGCTGCAGTTCTTCGGGGGTACATGAAGTACCAATATCCAGGCCTGTTCTGCAAAAGGAGGTAAGGAGGTGATGGCCGGCCACCCGCTGGGGTATGTACCTATAGCACGCGACGGATTTGAAGCCTGCGACCTGGTCATCTGCAGCACTGGCCGTGATGGCATCAGTGAACTTGTCGGTAAACGTCCCCAAAAGTGCACCAGTTGATAGAGGAGATGCCGCATTTGATACAAGTATATCTTGGAGCAAGTCCTAAAGGAAACCCGGTTGAGGATGGAAGGGTAATTATCTCGGTGCTATAATCATATCACCTGAGCCAGGACCTCGAGCCTGACTATGCGCTTGGTTGGACTGGTCGTAAACTGGTCGTGCCATCTGTAGTCTTCTGCCAGTTCAGCAACACCGCCCAAACCGTCATCTATTAGGATACATTGGATTCCAGTGGGCTCCATGCAAAGCTTGCAGAGTTCAGCGTAATCGAGGCTTGCTCTCTTTGATTTCACGGATTCCCATGTCGCCTGGTCTCCTTTCAGTCCGAATAACTTGGAAAGTTGTGCCGCTGCGCGGTAGCAGGCCAAAGTGGTTACAGAATCTTCCGATAGAGCCTCCCCTTGGGCTTCAGATATGAGGCCTTCAAAGGGAACAGCGTTGCGATGGGCTTCTGTCAGAAATGGGTGGGCGTGATTGTCAATGGCCGGGTATGCAAACACGGCCTTTGCGAGTTCAGTAAACATTGGTCCCATGGTCGCTAGCTGGTAGATGATGGCGGTGGGAGTTATAACGCACGAAGGCGTGTATGAAAACACCTGTAATATTATAGGAGAACATTATTCGCGGTGTACGCTATCTTAATAGTTAGCAATGGAAAGACGGCTGACCACGTCACGAGGATGACCTTATCTCATCCTCCCACCATATGTCACGGAGTTTAAAACAAATGTAGTGGGCGCTTATGAGTCCTCAGATCTTATCAGATTCCGCGTCTTTCCGCGTCCCTCTTCCGTCACCACCATGGCCATAGATTTGCAAGTCTTGGACCAAACTATTCGGTCTTCGTTTCCTGTCTCCCACTTGGAAATTGAAGACCAATCTA
The DNA here is from genome assembly GCA_021014945.1 of Leucogyrophana mollusca. Taxonomy (NCBI): domain Eukaryota; kingdom Fungi; phylum Basidiomycota; class Agaricomycetes; order Boletales; genus Leucogyrophana; species Leucogyrophana mollusca. The sequence continues at coordinate 22,662 of MU266427.1, read as the reverse complement.
GTGGATGTGGTGAGAACTATGCAATCGTACTCGTCAGCGAAGTCTGTATTGTTTTCTCACGTCGCGAGCAATTTGTCTGACATACTGATGTTGACAGGCTTTTGAAGGCAAGACCACCCTGGCAAGACATCGGTGGAGTATGGATTGTCCGGTCTCTTTTGTCTTCTTTTGGCTCATTGGGAGGTTCAGTCAATGAAGTGTTGAAGAACGAAATATCACAGATGCACGCGTTCTCGCAGGTAGAAAAGATATCTTGTTTCGCATCCACGGCTGATCGCCAACGACAGAAAACTTTTACTCCAAAACAGTATGCTGCCTACCTTGCCAAAGGAAGCTAGACCTCTTGCGCACCGGGCATCTTCTGAGCCAGTGCCAAAGCTTTGCGTGGTTCCAGTTCATGGTGTAACGGGATGCTAGAGAGGATATGATTGCTGTGTGCGCATCCTCCTTCAAATATTACTGCTATGTAGCGGACGTTACCCCTGTGGCTACAGCGTGGGGGGTTTCACACGTCACAAAGGATCGTATGTCAGACTGGTGATGGTCAAAAGTGATGTATGTCACGTGACTGCGACGCGGGTTTATTTTTTGCACTTCATTTGGCCTGAGATCAGAGATTCTGCGCATATTCATAATTCCTACAGCTCATCTCTCAGATAAGTGTCTTAGCACTTCATCTGTCTTCTAGGCTGAAACAAGACTGGGGACCGAACGTGCGCTGGCTCCTTTCTTTGCCTGACTTCGCAAAACCGACACAGAGTCCGAATGATGCGTCATCCTTACTCGGATAGCACTTGACTCATCCCCATCACTTCTGTTCCGCGATTCTCCTGGTGTCGCGAATGACAAGCTGCTATTTTGCATGTTAGCGGTGGTAGATGTCCAAGCGTGGCGGCCCGCAACACGAAGCATGATCAGGAGCGGGGCGATGATCTATTTGAAGGATTATCAGTGACTTCGACCGATAGGATTGAGAAGCACATACCTGAATTTGTGACAAGACCGGAAGGAAAATATTTGAGAGGTTGCTCGATGCGGCGTATGGCGCGATGAAAAGAAGCGAGAAGACCGCGTAAAGCATGGAGCTTTCGATAAGAAGCGCGGCGATGGAGACGTATGTGTCAGCGTGGCTCTCGCCCAGTGCCGAGTGCATATAGCGACGATGTGCAAGTATTCGACCCGAAATCAAGATGGTGAGGATGATGTTAAGTGAACATGATAGCGAAAAGTACGCCAAGCCGAAATCGACGCTCCCTTTGGTCCATGCATCTGCACTCGGGCGGGAAGTGGCATATTGCAATGCAATACCCATGGCTGCACCAAAGAAGGTAAGCGTCGACGTCCCATCATTCAAGCGATAATCATACATATAGAGCCCAAGTACATCATCCCTGGGAAGAGAACGACCCAGTGCCTCTCGCTGTACACCACCAAACAGCGATACAGCTGGGGCCCCAGTTCAGTGTCAGCTTGGAGGAGGGTTGAAAATACGGACCAGAAGACCATCTGCGAACCAATTCGCTAGGACAAAGAACGCATTGGCTGCCACAGATGGAGGCTGGTTATAAATGCCAAGCGAGTACCCCATGGGCCCTCCAGGGTAGTTTCTGTCGTCCACGAACATGTTCCTCCACAACGTTGAGTTTATCCCGATGTAGGCAGTCCCAAACGAGAACATCAAACTGATGTACAGCATAAAGAGCCATCGACGTTCACGGGCCATATCACCGCGATTATAGAAGGCGTACATACACTGGAGGAATAAAACAAGGCTGGCACCTTGGACACATTACCATGTGAACCGGACAACATAAATCAGTCAAGGTGCTTACCATAAGCTAGAACTGACAAAGTGTCGCCTATGAACGTCGCACGTTCCAAGGCGATCTCCGGTGCGGGCTCTTGTGGCGAGTATGGACCCATTGTTCAGGTTCACTAGTCTGAGGAATTGAATTCATGTGAGCAAGCATGGTGCCAACTACTTAGAATTTTTGCTGCCGCAACGCACCACTCGCAACACTGTTTGTACAAGCTCGCAGAGACATTGACTCGCCCAAAGCCCCGAGAGCACGACGCACACCTGCAGCATTGTCTTAATTATCTGCGACAAAACATCTTGTGTGCCGCAGACACAACCCTGGAGCCACCGAATTGGATGGATCGGAGGTTTGAAGTTGAGCGGACAGCGGAGGTGAGACCGAGGACGTGCGAAGACTGGACAGTGTTGCGGGACTTCGTTGATGCAAATCATGAGGAGTGGGAACGGTTCAAAAGGATAGTGAGTTGAGCCTTTGAAGGGGGGGCTGGATGGCCCGTTCCCTGTGTTCTTTACAACAAGTGAGCTCGCTCAATCGACGTTCGAACCAACATATGTATGAAATTAGTACAGTACTTACGCTGCCTACCTAGCCAAAGGACGCTTCCGAGCCAAAGCTTTGCGTGGTTCCAACTCACGGTGTGACAGGATACTAGAGAGGGTATGATTGATGTGTGTGCATCCTCCTTCAAATGTTACTGCTATGTAGCAGGCATAACCTCTGCGACTACAGCGTGAAGGGTTTCACATGTGACAAAGGATCGTACTTCGGCTGGTGATGGTCAAAAGCGGGGCATGGCACGTGACCCAAGGCTTTGTTTTCGTGCTTTGACTTTGCTTCACCGTTACGCGTTACATAGCGCTTTGGCCGTCAATAATTGTCAATGATCGAAGCAAGGCCAAAGCCAACAAAAGGTCTCATGTGTCCTTCCACAGTGGCCATCCCTATTGCCATTTTAGAGCAATTCACCACAGCCTTTGTGGAATAGACGTCCGTGCTTTGCCCATGTCTCTCGAACATAAGAAGGCCCCAGACATGGACTCCAAAACCATAGAACCCGCGGAACCACCTCTCCTGCAATCTTACCTCCTACTTCAAAGATGGATCACTGCACAGACCATGCTGCCTCCATCGACTGTGACGCCCTGGTAGCGGCTCTAGAGCGAGAGCTGTCCTCCGATGATTGGTTTCCGACCCGGGAACATATTGCCAAAGAGCTCGGCGAGATCAACTCTGCCTTGATGGACCAGTTCAACCGAGCGGACATTAGAACATATGGAGAAACCTGCACTCGGCTCAAGGGCCTTCTGGATTCTGGGCTTTTGTTCATGCCAGACGAGCTAAAGGAGGTGTGTAGGAATCAAACAGCGTCGATACGGCAGTCGATATCTAATATACAATCTATATCTTAGGTTGTCGACACGATCAAGGTATGACCATTTCGTGCCGAGAAGTGATTATATATGATTGTATGCTCATACCACTTACAGCTGAGCTTCCTCATGTATGAGGACTTTGCCCACTTTTCCCTCCTAGTAGAGCACTCCTCCCGCCCGCCTGATGTGGATGACCTTCCATCTGACCTCGACGTACGAGCCTTTATCATCGGTCTGATCGACCAGCAGCTCAAGCTCCACGACGAAGGCGACGACCTGCATCGTAAGTGCCACTTACCACACCTCTCAGCGCGTTTAACGTCGTGTCGGTGCGTCACAGGTGATCTGACAGCATTGAAACTCTGCGTCCAGACTCGTGCCTCTACGCCAGAGAGTAGCGACGGGTCGTTGAGCGGCTACGCTTCTCCCTTTGACTGGGACTTCTCAAACTACCCGAACACTCCTGAAGACGAGAAATTTATCGCTGGCTGCATTTCCAGTGCCAAGGAAGGATTAAAGGAAACTCTCCGCCCGCCTGCTCCCGCCTCGCCTATACCACCTTTCCCCCCTACAACGGTCGCTACCAACCCAGACCGGAAACCACGCCCGCTTGGGCCATCTGCCTCACTTCCGCTGCTTCCTTCCATGACTAGCAACGCATTCCCACTGACGTTTGAACCCGCCCTGAATAAAGCCTCGGGAACTAACCCCCCACGCACACTCCTTCCGCGACGGGGTCAGAAACCGCGGGCTTCGAATGCTCTCGGGACGCTCACTGAGGGAAGTGAGGATTAGTCGGATGAGATCCGCGCAAACCCGGCGCCAAGGGCGGATGGAGCTCTGGCCAACTCGGGGCCTCCGTCGACTTTGGACTGCACGCTAGCGATGTTATTTGATTGCTATACCTTCTACTTATGAGCATGCCAAATGCTTTACATTCCATAACTTATTTTATGACCATAACTCATGCCTTTCTGTTACTCTGTACTACTAGTAGCACTCTTACTGTAACTTTTTTACCCCAAGCAAGCCGAGGTTTATGATCATGATACTACTTCACGTTGCTACATAATTATATAAATGTAACAACCTATTTTGTTACGTGTGGTCTAGTACTTCAACTCAGCTTCGAGCTTCGAGCTTCAAGATACCTTCCACACTTCTTTGTCATTTATCCTCGTCAACATCTGAATTCACGCATAGGGACAACGGACTCGTCGACTTGTAGGAGCTCAAGCAGCCCGCTAAGAACCCCGCCATGTGTCTTCTCGTCCGACTCGAACCGTCGACGTCGTATTCTCCGGCGGTCGTTTGATCTTTGGACCCACCTCGAATTCTGTGGATCCAGTTTCTCGCGATTCGGGGTTCCTGGAAGACTTTCTTACTATGAAGGCCACCGTGAGTCCGCGACGTCTCGAGCCCAGTCGGCCGTATGATGGTGTGCTGTTCAGTAGACGCAACGCAGGATTAATATGATTCTCTTATACTATCGAAGACGGCAGAGCCCGAACTCAGGCTCGATATTCCCTGCAGCTCAATGCTCATTAGTAGCTGTGGTGGCCCGTCGACTCTTCATTCGGATATTTGAAGACCTTATCGACTTCAATCGCCCGTAAAGGCTGCGAGCACTATTGTTCGAATGCTCAATCGATTCCGAGTCCGAGACTAGTGAACCATGAGAATGCATACTAACGGCGGAATCTTCCACCCAAGTTGGAGATGCCCAAATGTCGTTATCAGAGGACTCGTGGAATGCTTTGGATATATAAACCATCTTGTTATCTCCAGATATTATTAGACGCAACATGGAGTTTAACTCAGGTGAGCACACTGATCGGCTCTACCTGTGCCAGGCTCTTTAAGTCCTCTCTTCTGCAATGTCTAGCCTCGAACCGACATACTCAGAGTTCCAGCCTCTCCTTGGTATGGATCTCCTAGGCTTTGACGATACCATGATGACCTTAAACTTCCATCTTCCTTGCAGCCGAAAGTGTTGGGTATGGGGTCGTTGTTGGTGAGTTTTCTCCTTATCTGTAGATGAGCATCTCAGACGTTTCATCACAGGCGTGGGCTTCTTTTTCGCCTTCGTCATGCTAGTTTTGACCACACTACAACGGAAATTCTTCCGATTCTCACCTGCTTCTTCGGAGGAGTTTACCGTAAGTTTGTTCCATTCTTTACAATTCTGTTGTCTTAATGCGATCTTGGTCTACAGAGTGCGTCACGAAGTGTCAAGGTAATGCCCAAGTATATATCAAGTGCAGTCTTTGCTAATACTCTCGGTGAAGCCTGGATTGGTTTGTTGCGGAATGTGGGTGCCATTGTACAGTTTTCGGAGGTCGTACTTACGGTTTTACAGAGTGAGCGCTTGGACATGGAGTGCCACCCTTTTGCAATCAAGCACAGCAGCGTATACATTCGGTGCGTACGCAGGGATCTGCTTCGAGTGTCAGTTTGTTCACAAATATCTTGCAGGCGTGAGCGGGCCTTGGTTAGTGTTTTCTTGGTGTCATGGAGGCGGACACAGTTAAATCACAGGGAATGTTCAGGTGGTATGGCGTGGGTGGCACAATCCAAGTAGCGATGTTCGGTATGGTCGCCTCCAAAGTAAAGATGAATGCGAACGGCGCCCATACTTTCCCCGAAGTACATTACACTGTTTTCGCTGTGTTTTGGAGGTTGACCGATGCCTATTAGATTGTTCGAGCAAGGTTCGGCAATGCAGGCGCGATACTATTTCTCTTCTATGCGTTCTTGTGCATTCTGATCGTCTGCGGGTCCCTCCTGCGTGCGTTCTCTCCACACTCAAGCATTCTTAGTCTGAATGAGCGATTTCAGTGGGTGGCGCTGCAACGGTTAATGCTCTCACTGGAATGAACATTGTTGCGGCGTGTTTCTTGCTCCCTATAGGCATAGCCGTGTATGTCATCTTTGGCGGGCTCCGAGCAACATTCATCTGCGACTGGAGCCATACCGTCATCTTGTTCATCATCATTTACATTTTCGTCTTCCGAGCCTAGTATGTCCTCACACTTCCAAGCTGTGCTATTCTTACGTTCTTTTTAGCGGAACTTCCCCAGAAGTCGGGAGTGTCAGTCGGTTGTACGACCTATTGGTGCAGGCTGGAATTGAAACACCTGTCACTGGCAATGAAAACGGTAGCTACCTCACGATGAAGTCGAACCAAGGTCTTGTCTTTGGTGCCGCAACAATCTTGTCTGGGTTCTCGGGAGTGTTCTGTGACCAAGGTGAGTGTGTTAACCTGGCTGGCACCTCCCTTAGTTCTAAATGGCACTGCATTCGCAAGGCTACTGGCAACGAGTAAGTTGTGTGCAAACGAAGGAAAGGCAACTTAAATCGATCTCCTCTTCAGGCCATCGCGAGCCATCCTGAATCGACTACCAAAGCATATGTGAGTTTCTCGCTCGCTTCTCTCTTGCAATATATCTCATGGGCGCAAAGATGCTGGGCGGCCTGTCGTGGTTTGCTGTCCCGTGGGCTTTTGCTTCGTGCCTTGGCCTGAGTGCCAGAGCCCTTGTGAACAATGTGAGTCCTTCTTTGATCGTAGGTCTTGACACGCTGAACTTCTCGGCACAGCCAAACTTTCCGACCTACCCGTCGCCACTCTCACCCAGTCAGTCAAGCGCAGGCCTCGCTGCGCCTGCTGCCGCCGCCGTGCTCATGGGCAAGGGGGGTGCAGTAGCAATCTTACTTGTTGTGTTGTGAGCCTCAATTTTCAGTCACGCACAGGGAATTTGCTGAGTTTTCTCAAAGTATGGCCGTGACATCCGCCGCCAGCGCCGAGCTCATCGGTGTCTCCAGTCTCTTGTAAGCAGTCTACATAACTCTTCTACGTCCTGCTTATTGAGAAGGTAATATTTCAGCTCGTACGAGTAGGTCGCTCCTACATGGCACGCGTCAATCCAGTGGATTCTAAAGGCGACACTGCATTCAGCATTTACCGAGTGTATTTCCGACCACAAGCTACTGGCGAAGAAATTGTGAAAGTTTCACATTACTTCATATGTTTTTGGGCCGTGTGGATGGGCTGCTGGGCCACTATTGTGCGTCGCCTCCGCCACTTCAAACGAGGACTCGTATGCTAACCTATATGACGAACTAGTTAAACGCCGGGAACATAGATCTTGGATGGGTATGCCCCGACCCTCTTTGTAACTTCATCTAATCGATGCTGACCCCTGTTCCAGCTGTTCTACGTGCAGTTAGCTTTCTCACCGTGCCTCACAATTTCACGATTTAATTCTTTTTAGGGGCGTCATCCTGAGTCCAGCCGTGATCCCTGTTGCACTCACTGTTTGCTGGTCCAAGCTCACTCGTGCAGGTGTAATGTGCGGCGCAATTGGGGGTGCAATTCTTGGTATGCTGGCTTGGATGATCGGTTGTTGGAAGATATATGGCAAGTAGCCAGTTTCATCAACCTTTATATCAACTCAACGAAGACTTGCATCTATTCAGGCCAGATTAACGTAGCGAATCTCGCAGAGCCATACTCTGCTGTCTGTAGCGGCCTTACCGGTCTCCTTTTCTCTGGTATTCTCACTGTGACCGTGTCGCTTCTCAGTGAGGCTACATTTCCCTTGATACGTCACTCATTAACAGGTATCATCAGACCCGGCGGACTATGACTTCGGTGCAACGCGAGCTATCGCGTTATTGGACAAGGATGTAAAATACAGCTCTGATGCAGCGTCAGATGTCATCTCGCCAGCGGAGCACAAAAGTCAGGTCGACGTGGAAAAAGATCTCAAGAATTCTAAACCGATGGAGAGCGACTCCTTGTCCGGGATCGAGGAAAATCGAATAGCCTCTATTCAACATGTATATAAGAAAGCCCTGATATACTCAACCACCTTGACGGTGATCGTGGTCATTCTAGGTTGGTCGTTTTGGACAACGACTCCCATACAAAGCTCGAGCTGACCACTCCTGAACAGTTCCACTGCCAATGTTCTTCTCGCACTATATCTACAGCCGAGACTTCTTCACATTTTGGATCGCATGCAGCATGTGTGTTAATGACATTGCCTCTGTCACTATCGCGATAGCTTACTCTTCTTCGTCTAGCATATGGGCGTTCCTGAGCGGCACATTCTGCATCATCTTACCGCTTTGGGAGTCACGCGTGGAGATGTTAACGATCTTACGGGCAGCGTACAGCTCTATACGAGAACGTAGCCTCGCGTAGAAGGTGGGGCACCTGGGGGTGGCACACGTGTTGTCTCTTGCAAGTCTCCCGTGTCCAATATCATAGGCGTGTAGTTTCTTTCAAATAATCTGCGTGAGATGTATGTCGCCTTGCGCAACAATCATCAGTTGGCAGTTACTCTGAAAGCACATACGGATGATTGAACGGACTACAATTTTCCGCTGCTTTTAAGATCTTGACATTATTAGCTCCTTGCTCTGCGTACTATGCACAGATATGACCTCCTTGGTCCCGTCAAGGCCCCAAGAGGCAAGTTTCCTCCAGTCAGGTGCGACGTTCCGGGACAATCTTTATTGTCTCGCACTGGGTGGGTTTTCGCTGAGTTTTCTTCCACAGCGAGAAATTGCCTATAATAGCAACTCTTTGTGCAAAGCAAGTCAAATAAGGATATTTTATCCGCTTTGGCTTTGTGGGTCCGTGTGCCTGTGGTCGTAAGTGCGCTTCCGTCTTTTTGTTATAACGCATTGAGAACGCTTCATGGACGCTTTCCCGATGCCACAGAATACAGGGATCATATATAACTGCTGGTGCGCCATGGATCTCCAGACTATTCACCATAACTGCCACTATCGCGTGCCCGACGATTCATTAACTATCCCCTCTCTATCTTACAATCGACGCGATGTTCTCATTCTCCAGCACCTTCTGGACCTCTAACCATGCCGTAGAGGCACCAGTCGCATCGTCTAGTCGCATATCTATCGAGGACTCTGTCCAAGTACATGTCCACACTGCGACAGAGAGGGACTCTGACTCCCTACCTTCTCCTGCCACCCCACAATCATGCGAATCTCCTACGTCACCAATTACTCCCCCGCCCGCCGCGTACTACTCGCCTACGCAAATACAAGAAAGCATGATGGTCGAGTTCTTTGGTGGCCGGCCAACTCGGACACGGACTCGCGATACCGCTCCGCCTGCATACTCGCAAGAGGGAGAATGTGAGAAGCTCCCCAGCTACTGCGAATGCGCACCCGAGCCCGTAACGCTCGCTCGGTATCTTTTTATCTATGGTTTCTGTGAGCCTCAAATCCCCACTCTGGCCTACCAGAATACTAAAATCCTTGTCTCAGTCTTCCCGGTATTCTGGGTTGTAGGGATCGCCATCCTTTTCTCTCCTTTGCGTGCCACTCCTGATTGGGAGATGGGCAAAACAGAAGACGAAAAGAAGCAGCTGCTCTCCGAGATGAGAGCAGCAGAGGTCAAATGGGCCCAGCGTTGCCTTCTGGCCACCCTGACACTGCTGTTTGCCATCGCTATCCTCGTCTTGATTGTGATTTTTGCCAAATGATTTCATTTGCGCTTTCGGTCTTCCCTTTGCCACTGTCCTCTTACATTGTCACCTGCACCACTAGATCTTCGCTGTCTTTGCTGTCGGATTCTGTCACTGCATCTGCATTATTACCCTTCCCCTTGATCACTTATAGCATTAATTTATGTACAATACTTTGTCATTGTAGTCTGTACATTACCCGCCTCCTCAGGCTCCTTCAACCTCCATTAGTTTCCGAATTCGCTACCGCATTTGTACCACATCGCGTTTTCTTAGTCTCGACGGTCCACCCCTTGGGCCTCGTTGTCCAAGGAATTTTTGCTGAACACTGCACATGGCGAGCACGAAAGATCGGTAGAGCCTACTGGCCAGGTTTTCGTCTAGACGTCCATTCCTGTCCATGTGCGCCAAGGTGCGCCACCCAGAAAGGGTAAATCTGCAACAGAGGAGTCGGAGACTTGCCTTTTGTTTTTGACCCTTTCTCGCTACACGGACAATCAGCCCACAATTTGCTAGTGTAGCTTACCCAGGAATTTCGGTGAGACATGTCGTGGACCATAATCGTTCACTGTGGAATCGAAGTGCTGAGCGTTGAGAAATCCAGCGCGCTTGATCGTTGTGTGCAGATTGGCTCGGATATCTCAACGGGGGACCCTTCTGAATCCTATCCGATATGGTCAACTGTGAGCCTTCCGCGCCTTCGTTTCGATTGTGAGGTTGACCATCCTTGAGTCGCCGAATTGAAGCAGAAGGCTGAAAAGGCAAAGGATGCTAGTGTTACGAGTATGACCAACACCAGGGACAAATACAGCAGCGTCCCCTCATCCCAAACAAACTGGGATCCGAATTGGAAAGTTGGACAGGGCCAGCAACCTCCACCTCATTCACGCAGCACCCGCGGGTCTAGTAACGCACCGCCTCCTCCCCCTCCCCTCAGATCTCGACCAGACTTCGCTGCCAGTAGCATCAGCAGTGCGCCTCCACCTCCCCCGGTGCCCGTTAGTACCCGCCCTGACTTTGCTCCGCCACCCACATATGTGAGGCAGCCACCCCCAACGAGGTTTGCAGGCGCACAGCAGCAGACAGCAAGCAGTTCCAGCGCGGACGAGATAGACTGGGCTAACCTTACGCAGGAGGACAAAGAAGTATTCTTTGACTGGTTGGACGAATTCTTTTCTCGGTTTCTCAACGTTGAATTATCCCCGAGAACGAGTGCAAGTGTCAGAGTTTCACCACTACCTCCCGTTCGAGGTCCTCCGGTGCGTCAGGTCTATCCTTCCATCAGCTTCCCTGAGATTTTTGAAACAGCCGAGAGTGAACATGGCTGCAAGGCCTCAGCTTTCTTAGCGCCCTGAGTAGCTGTCTGGCGACAATTGGTGATCTTCAGGTTGGAGATACCTTTACTCTTAGATGTGATCATGAACCAACCCGCCCCCCAATCCCGTAGGTCGCCATTGTACATGTCAGGCTTCGGGCGACTTGCTGTGGGGATAGTAGTGTGGATGGGTCCTTAGCCAGGTACATGCTAATATAAACCTGTGTAACGAGGCACTATAAGTTGTAGGTATATACTGATATGAGTAACTGAGGTGGCCGTAGACAGCGGGGCATGAGATATGTGCACTGTGTGTGTAATTGTAAGGGTAATACTCGCGTGTTATCTTGGGCGGTGGCAGTCTGGGTGTGGTGTTTGATACAGGTTTTGCACCCGGCGATCCTCCGTCACCACCTGTCGTGGGTCATTCGAGTCAGAAACCGAGTGGAATGCATGATATAGAGGCGTACAGGAGGACATCCGCAATTCGGTGCTGTCTTGTGCATATGGGATTTACTGGTCTTGCATCTTGGAGAGTTGCAGTCGGACACCTCTCCCGTGAAATATCGACTGTGGAAATGCTGCCAGAGGAGTCACAGCATCAGAAAGAGTTGGCGCTTGTTGCAAGAGCTTACGACTGACACCGCATCCTCTGTAGTAATCACCCACACTACAGTGGAATGTCAATGAGAACATCGCACAGCAAACAGCGGGATGGGACGATGGCTTACACTTCGTGGTGGCACATCTTGCGTGGTCGGTTCCTTCCTTTGGGATCCCTCTTATATCGGTTCTCTCGGCGTCAAGCAGCTGCGGCGGATGAAGGCCTCAGAATGCGTGGCTACTAGTAGGCGTTTGGGGTCGAATGGGTTGCTGGCAGTTCAGTTGAACAAGCTGGGGAAAGTGGAAAATGTAGGTATCATGGCTGTGAAATCTCAGAGTATATAGGAGGAATATAGTGGTGACGGGTCGGAGTAATAGTGATTCATTTGTTATTTTTTCAAGCTGAGTGTCCCGCGGCTCTCTACCCCAGATGCGTCATTCCACGCTCGCCGAACCGGCGTGCCTTCGGATCAGTGTAATCTAAATTCATCCCCAAGGTCGCAAGAGATATGTAAGGAACATCGATAACGGTGAGTACGATTTTAGGTGATAGACGTTAGAGATCTGGTAGGCGAGGCGAGGACACGCTGTCAGATGATAGACTCTTCCGACACTGTATTACGTCGGCTCGGTGTACGCATGAAGACGGGTAGAAATATTTCCAAAGGGACCAGCTGTTTACACGTTCTGCCGTACAACTTCAACGACGTATGTGAACGGAACAAACTGCCGCCCTCCCGGTATCGATAGAGGAATGGAGCGCAATTGTTCTTTCAGAGTCAACATACGTACATCTGAGGGTGCGAAAGACTGCCAGTGGTGGGAAGGTGAGGGAACAAAAAGACGCCCACGACCTTGCTCCTGATGCATGATGTTTCAAGTTGTGCAAACCAGATACTCCGCCACGTGTCTCGGGCTGACACGGTTGTAAGCTGCAAGTTTACCGCGGCAATAAGCATTCCGCCAATGGGAGTGGGAAGTGGTACACACCCGAAGGTCCCGAAACGCTTCCATTCCACATTCCGTAGCGAGCCGGAGCAGTCGAAGATAGATACAGTAAAACGTGCGGACAAGGGCACTCCGTAATACCTTTACCACAAGACAGATCCTGAGCTACTTAGGAGAACCCCCGTTCTATCATGCGGGGCCCCGATGACATGTTAATACACATGGTCCGCCCGATATTTGAACAGAGTACCCACGAAGGCCACCGTATCGTCGTAAGAGCCTGACGTCCATCGTTCTTGGCGTGGCCGGAGAGCGGATAATCAACGCGGCAAGATGAAATAGACATATAACATAACTTTTTCGCGCCACAATGAGCATCATAGACACTTCATGATGAGGATCATGAAATCGACATGTTGCCACTGCCCGTATCAAGATATCTCTTTCCGGGATCCCATTCGCCAGATGTGTAGCAGTATCGTGAAGGTAGTCGGCTCACGCATAGCATCTGACCAGACCTTCTACCCGTACAAAATGCGATGTGGTTGTCGGAACCAAGTGCCTGCCTACGTTGGATAAATAAGGCCTGTGCTTTGGTAAGTTCGGGAAGGAAGGGGGCAACCTCGCCGCTCACCCGCAAAGAAAAGAGACACAAGCCTTGTCGGATGGAGAGCGCAGTTCGAAATTGAGACTGGTGACGTGAGGCTGGCTCCCGCGCTACGTGAAAGCACTCTTCCACATATCCTACGGCTCCAGCCACAACTATGCACGTCCATGGCACGTCAAGAGCCGACTGGAAAATCGTACATATTCTACAAGATTAGTGGTCGTGGTGTTGTGGTGGTCAAGAAAACGCGTCAGATGTGGCTCCTTGTTTGGTTTCCGAGTCGTCCATGTTTGGCGACTGACCGGGTCATTCGGAAATCCTGAGGCTGGAAGGCTTTGGCAATGGGCAAGGCTCTTGGAAAGACCTGTGTTGCAGTAACCTGGACATGTCTGGCTTTTCTTGTGTGTTCAATGACTGACATCTTCCCTTCTGAAGGCGTTTTCACGCTTTCGTTCCGGTTCGACGGATTGGTGCAGAGTTAGCACCTACAAAATGCTTTCTGCTCTCCCAAATGTCAAAAACAGCTAGCAACGGAAATAACCTCTCGGTGGTTGGTGGTACTGGTGTGTTCTGGGTGTTTTTCAGTCTTTTTCTCTTACTCAATCACTGCGTGCAGGGGACGGTCACTTCATTGGCTTACAAGACCCGAATCGCCCTGTCATCATGCGGCCCAATTTTTTTCCAGAAGCAACTCAGCGTGTAGCCCGCGATCCGTGCTACCTTGTCGTCATCCTATCTGATGGTATACTTGTGACGATATCGTCTATTTATCGACGATCGTCGCATTCTATAGGTGGTTTAGCGCCCATTTGCCACCCGTCGCGAGGCTGCTGAGAAAATGTGATATCTTTTATGCTCTCTCGATCGTCTTGCCTCTTGATCCGCTTCTGAACCAGGGCATACTCAAGTTGATTCTCTCCACACACTTGTCCACTACTGCGGACACGAGGTTGTGCGCTATCATCGCAATCCCGTGTCCAGCAATCACACGAAACGCCGAGCACCTGGGGGTGGGTATCAACATACCTAGGGGTGCTGAACCGGCGCCGATGGCCTCTTAACCTGATAAGGTTGACGCGAGTATGACTTAAATTTTCATTATCGAGTTGGATATTCAGGTAGGAGATCTTCTATCGTGTGTCGAGAGGTTGCGGCCAGTTGAGGCTGCACTCTACAGCTCGACCTGTTATCTAGGTCCGCCATTCCTCTGAGTCTACATCGGTTGATTATTATCGTAATTGTGCTAGGCAGAGAGGGGTACGTGAGGTTACTCCGTTGTGGTACAAGTTTTGACGACTTCACTCTGGATAACTTCCGTGTCCCCCCGATAACATGCCCTCGCTGTGGTAAATTTTTATACGACCTCGAGGCGTCCTGCTAAAGTGATCATCTGATTCAAGGAACCCCTCATCCAGGTACTTCACCCGTGACGAGAATCAAGCTGCGTGGTGGCCTTGAGGATATCCGTTCGATGGTGTTGGAAATACTTTGCAATATGTGCGTCAAATCTCTCCACTCGTAACCTTGGATGGGATAATCTGATCACCTCGATAGCACCGATAGCCGCCACCGTCAAGTGTCCATCTTTTGATTGCACTTTGCTCGCCGAAGGTAGTGTTTAACGATCCGTCCAATGGTGGTATCGATCTATTTTAACGGGGTAATTTGCCACACCTATTCCGTCCGAAATGAAAGGCATCCTGCCTGCGGGGAACACGCGTCATCCTTCTCAACACTGATCGTCCACCAATCACGGCGGCCTCGTGTGTCTAAACCTTCCATTCTTTCAGGGGGATATCTCAGTGCGTCGTTTAGCCGTTTGGTATGTTGTTCATGCGCCACCTGCGACTCTCCGCTGCCAATCTCGGGGGTGCTTCGCGACAGCTGCATGTTGTCTAGCGCCGCAGGAAGCCACGTTTTGTTTCAACAGTGTGGCAGATGAACGTCTATCAATGGCCATTGGGCAAGCTAACGGTTTACAGACCTTGGGCACCTTCTCGTATGGGTGTTGTCGATATTCCTTATGTGGATACATGGTTTTCCAGTATCGTATAAAAGCACAACCTTTATGCCGGAGCTGCTCAGCGCAGAATAAAGCCACTTCCCTTACGATGCACACTACTCTTCAATACAACGCGCACTCGCTGTCTCACTCCTCGTCATTTACTTCCATTACCACAGAATCCAAGCGCAATCGTCCTGCTACCCCAGCACGCTCTGGCACCACTGAGGGTCCTCATCACGCCAGGCTGCAGCCACAACAGTGGTTGGCAGCCGCGAGGGAGAGTACGGAGCTCTTCAAGAAGAACGGGTCCCCCCTGCCGTTGATTTGGGTGGGCGTTCCACCCCTCTCATCTTCCTATGTGGTGGGATCCTGAGGCTCTTTTAGATACTGGTGGAGGATAACCAGATCCCCGCTAACGCAGTCCCTTTCGAGCATGATCGCAGTGGCAATCCGTTATTCATTGCACGTGCGCTTATTGAGGTGTGCTTCCTGGTTATTGTTCATGTCTCTGGCTGACATAAGTCCATCCAGGGAGAACTACGTGAGGATCCCGCTGCTCCCTATTCATAAATTTACTGATATCACCTTTGCACCATATAGACATCGGCAAAGCCGGTCCCCAGCTAGGCGGTAGTGCCCTTATCAGTTACGGAGGTCGAGACCGGCCAGTATGTCCTAAGCTCGTTGAGAGAAATACTGCTCGCTGATCCTTTCCGCGGCTCTGAAGATCAGCAAATACGAAGTCCTAGTCTGTGCTTCGCAGCTCAGATGGGGTATCTCCGAACAGCCAAAGTCCCACTGTAACTACTCGCAAGGGACAGTGGTCCTCACTCAGCAGCATTCTCAGTTTTCTGAGCACTTGACATGTCACCGTCAACAAACCCAGACCCTGCGTGTCGAGGACATCTCCCGCGTTATTCCAGACAAGGTGAACAACCCGCGAGAGGAGGGGCTAAAGCGCCTCGCGTATGTACCTAAGTCGTCAATGAGCTGCCGTCATGCTAACGGTTCCTGGAATTCTGATAGGAGAATCAAGACCGTTATCCTCGTAGATGACTCCTTCTCCGTGAGTTATGACGGTCATTGACTATCGCATGGACTGATACGCTCTCAAAGATGGAAGGTACTCTGTGGGCCCAAGCTCGTGAGGCTCTTGGTGGCGTTGTCGATCTGGCCAACAAATACGGCTCGAAGGGCATCGATCTCTTCTTCCTACACCAGGACGGTTATGAGCCGAATCTCAAGGTATCGTTCAATATGACACGTCTCGCATATTATGTGACTTATGAGATGGAACTCAGACGAAGCGGGAGGTCGAGAGTATTTTCGACCATACAGTGCCTAACGGTTTGTAGTCTGCTCTGATTATCCATCGTATAGCTTATAGACTCCCCGCAGGCGAGGACACGCCTACTGCTTTCAAGTTGGAGCAGATCATCAATCATTATCTCCCCTTCCTCGAGGCTAAGAATTCAACCCACGAGCCTATCACCGTCATTGTTCTCACTGATGGTGTCGCAAGTACGTCTGGAACTTTTCTAGACCTGACCGACCGCTGAGGACTATCTAACCAGCCGACCACGAGGACCTGCCAGCCAGGATAGTCGAAGCCGCTCATCGTCTGGAGAACCACAAGATCGGGGAGGAGATGTTTGGTATCCAGTTCGTGCAGATAGGGGATGATGCAGAGGCCGCAGACGCGCTCAATGAACTCGACGATGGCCTTGCTGAACGATACAATATCAGGGCAAGTGTGGTGTTTATCGTTATCCGCCCCCGTCTTGTTCATTGTATGCGAATAGGACATCGTCGATGCAACACCCTTCAACTCAAGTCAGGGCGCATTTGACACGGAGTACATGTTGAAGATTCTCCTTGGCAGCATCAACAAGGACCTCGACAATGGCTTGAGGGCTCCGCAGCCTCTGGTTCCAGCCCTGGCAACAAGTCTTCAAGGGCGCCAGACGGAAGGGCTTAGTCGCCTTGCGTTCGTATTTGACCCCCACTCACCTCCATGAAACTGACGACTCGTGAACAGGGACGTAAAGACCGTTATACTTGTCGATGACTCGTTTTCTGTAAGTGATGCGCTGGGCGGTGGCCACGGTACCAACTGACTCTATGGCAGATGGCAGATGGTGATCGCTGGACTCAGGCACGCCAGGCCCTCGCTGAAGTCGCGGACCTGGTCAGCACATACGGGTCGAAGGGGATCGATCTCTTCTTCTTGCACCAGACTGCGTTCCACTCCAATGTCAAGGTATAGTCCGTTGCAACACGTCTGCCGTGCACCAGAGTATTTATTTCATGGACCTTAGACAAAGCGTGAGGTGGAGGATATCTTTGATTCTGTTAGACCCTACGGTTCGCATAATCTATTCATACCGTCTATCTGTTGGCTTACAGAACTGGTGCAGGCCCGGATACACCTACTGCCTTCAAGTTGAGGGAGATGATAAACCATTATCTCCCATTCCTCGAGGCCAAACATCTCAAGCACGAGCCGATCCACATCATCGTTATCACTGATGGTGTTGCAAGTACGTCTCGCTTTATCTCATATGTAATATAAATCACTGAGGGGCATCTACATAGCTGATCACCAGGATCTACCAGCCAGGATTGTTGAAGCTGCGCGCCGCCTGGACAGGCATAACATCGAGCAGGCCAAATTTGGTATCCAGTTTGTGCAGATCGGCGATGACCCGGATGCTGCGAGTGCGCTGCGTCTGCTTGATGATCAGCTTGCCAAGGAATTTAGGATCAAGGTAATTATCGTATTTCACCCTCCCCCTGACTTCTAATTCATGGCATGCAAATAGGACATTGTCGACACGACACCCTTCCTCCCAGGCCAGACGTTTGATGCAGAGTACATGTTAAAGATTCTCCTTGGAGGCATTGACAAGGTCCTAGATAACAAGTGGGGGGTCGATAACTCCCCCCTCATTTCGACCCCTAGAGCAGGACCTGACCGCCCTGTTTTCCCATTGAACGCGGCTCCATACTCTTCGCCTACTGCCTTTGACTCCCCTGGAGGCCGTAGGGCGCCAGCTATCCTTCCGCGCGCTTCTCCTGAGCTGCGCCGTTGAAAGTTCCCGTCGTTACCCTGGCTAGTGTTTCTCACGCAATATCTGTACAATTAGACCTGATAGGTTTCCGTCCTCTCCGTTCGTGTAAAATCAAGGTTTGAGACTTGCTTTCCAGCTATTTACCAGGCGCACTGTTGCGCACGTAGTGTAACTTGTAGACCCAATATGATCTTACCAGATGACTTCCTGGCTGCTTGCTCAACTATTGAGAATAATGTCCCCGCGTCTGAAAGTAGAGGTCACTTCTCAATGTGTAAGTTCTGTTTATCGCAAGCCCCGGCTCGGTGTCGATTGGTATTAATTCATAACCGCGACTGTCTTATATTTATGGGTTCTTACACAAGATCTAATTGGTAGCATGGCTTCAAGGTAGATTAACTCAAGGTCCCGAAAAAATTTCCTCCGCGAGACCTACATTCATTTCAACGCCAGGGCTCCCACTACCGCCTCTCCCTGCTCCTCTTACCTGCTGCTGGCGATCCTCGACGTCTATAGCGTCATTCAATGCAGCCTGGGTAAGGGTACTGTCATCCAGCTGACCACCTGCAGACGGGTGTTTTGCTGCCGCCCGCTGGGCCTCGGCGGCGAGCGAGCCGCGAGGGGGGTTGTAGCCCAGAGCGCGATGCTCGATTGATACAAGTTTTCGGGCTTCGGCTGGTAAAGGGGTATGGTGAGCAGTCTTATTGAACAAGGGCCACGAAGTTTCCGCCGACCTTCCCCAATATTGTCGAGATCTACGCTTTGTGTAGCACCCGTCGCACCTCGTTGGCTACGACCCAGAGGGTAAGCGCTGGAGGTCGAATCTGCTATGGCTTTACGTACCCAATGCGGTCGGCATCGCTGAGCGCGGCTAGTGTGAGCACGTCTGAATCAGCTCGCCCGCCTGTGCCCTGTGGGTGTCGAGCGGCGGCGGCCTGTGCTTGTGCGGCGAGTGATCCAGGTGGCGGGCGGTGCCCGAGGGCCTTGTGCTCTTTGGACATCAGCCGACGCGCATCCGCTAGTGATATGTCAGATATGATATGAGACATTGCGCAACAGTCTTACTTTCACTTATACTGTTCAAATCGAGAGCTTCGGAAGCGGACAAGGGAGGGGTGCCTGTATCTTCTAGTATTGAGTGAACCTTCTCTAGATAGTGTTTTAAGGCGCACCCGTTACGCTCGTACCAACTGTCACCGTCGTCTTTTCATGACTGACTGTCGTGATGAGCCCAGCGTCGGGGGCGGGAGATTCGTCAGAGCTATACATCGTGGGTTGAAGTCTGTCTAGGTATATTGACAGGGATTTTAGGAACAGGACCGCTCACCTTTTTATGTACTGCTGTGGTTCAGGTTGGAGACTTTAGTGGAGCAGGTGAGCTCAGTCTATGTAAACCTCCGTCATAGGTAAATGTATTTCAACTCGGGAAACACGACAACGATGATTGCTGTAATTCTGAAGCATTGAGTTGATGGCATATGTTGATCAAAGTCTGCCTCAGCCCTCAAATGCCATTCGTTCTTAGGATTCCTCGGGAGACTTTCCAGAGCAATTTTGAGCCAAAAAAACATTGGACATGTTCACGAATGGTAAATGGCGTACAGTTATATCTATTGAAAACTCACTGAACATCCAAAAGGACCTCACCGAACATCGACTCCAGCTGGGGTGCTCGTCATAAACTGCGGGTTGACTACTGCAACTGTTAGCTATAAATCAAGGGTAAGTAGTTCATCTGTTTGATTTCCAAGTTGGGAGCATCCGAACAATAAAGCACTTCACTTTCCCACGCTCCTCAGATTCCGAAGCGATGGCGGTTGTTGGCCCCAGCCGAGACTTGAGTCTGCTCTTCAGCGACGTCGACGACGACGACGACGAAGCCGAGAGCATTATGGGCGCCGACGCCGCGATGAGCAGGACTTCATCATACAGCGATGTCCACGACGACGTCGGGCGGGGCTCTATATCGACACCGACATTACCCAGCAACGTTCATCCTCGCTCGCCTTACTTACACCCAACCCACCAGGCAACAGCGTCGACGTCGACGTTCAATGCATCGCAGTATGCAACTGCACCCGCACCATCGGCTGCGGCTGCAGCGGTAAGCTCTCCTACTACGATATCAGCTCCGGGCACTCCACGTGCAACCGCCTCGAGAAAACCGTCTAGCCTGCGGCCAAGCGCGGACCGCCAGGCGCGTGTAGCAAGCGACACCGCTAGCATCTCTGCGGCAGCACCAAAACGCCGACCCGCTAGTCCGTCGGCAAAAGATGGAAAATATCCCAAGGGGAAGGAACAGCGCATTCGCCTTACCCCGCGTCTCCCGCACGCCGATGATGTTGAGTCGGCCCCGGCGACGAATATGTACTGGAGCAAGGCTCCTGTGCATGGCACACTTCCCATGCGGAATATGCGCGCTCATACTGTTACTCTCGTAGACAGCGTCGCGTGGCTTTTCGGTGGCTGCGACGACAAGGGCTGCTGGAAGGACGTATACTGCTTCGATACAGGTGAGTGTAGCTGTGACATCACCTGTACAAGCTTTCTCATCGTGCCATAGAAACTATGCAGTGGTCTCATCCGGAGATGCTTGGCGATATCCCTCCGCCGTGTCGCGCCCATACGGCCACCTTGGTCGATCGCAAGATCGTTATATTTGGTGGAGGACAAGGACCCGTTTACTATGACACTACCTACATCCTAGACACTACCACTCGCCGCTGGATTGTTCCCAACTTTGGCGAGAAAGAGCGCCCAGCGCCACGACGCGCACACACTGCTGTGCTGTACCAAAACAAAATTTGGGTGTTTGGAGGTGGTAATGGGTTGACGGCGTTGAATGATCTTTGGACTCTCGATGTAGGTGTGCCGATCGATCGAATGCGGTGGGAGCAGGTCCGCACTCGGGGAGAGCCTCCTGCGCCACGGGGATACCATACTGCGAACCTCGTAGGGAATGTTATGATCGTCATCGGCGGGAGCGATGGGCGGGAATGCTTCTCTGACGTGTGGTGTCTTAACCTCGGTGAGTATGATCCGACGCGACACAGGACAATTAAGCCGCTTATGCACCCCGTCCAGACTCGTTGATATGGACGCGGATCAATTTGCAAGTCGCGCACCGTCGGTTGTCTCACACATCCACACAGGTTGGATCTTACCTTTTCATCGTTGGCGGACATGATGGGAGCGCGTATAGCTCAGATATTCTGCTGTACAACCTAGGCACGTGTACTCTCTCTTCCTTTGGTGTTCGTTAGGTGCTCATTTGCATACCCCCCACCCATCCCACTCAGCAGTCTCTCTACAATACGAGCCTCGCGTAATTCGCGGCAAGCCACCTTCCCCGCGCGGTTACCATGTCACAATCATTGCTGACAGCAGACTGTTTGTCTTTGGCGGGGTAAGCCCAATCGTTTTGCATGGTCTGTCTTTCCGCGCTGACAGAGGGCACCCGCAGTTCAATGGACACGACGTGTTCGACGACGTGCACATCCTCGACCTGGCCGGTGCTGCTTATCTCCCGCAAGTCATGAGTTTCAGAGTCGACGTATAACTGCATATCTGCAGACGTTTCTGATTTGACTTAGAGGTGATCGTGTCACTTTGACTCTTGATCTCATGCCCGCACTTTGTCTCACGTTCGCGCCCACCTCCACTGTATCTTGCATCGTCCCTTACCCCTCCATCTTCGTCTCATTCTTGTGTCAGATACCCGTAGACCGGGATCTTCATATCTACATACATATACCTTAATCAACGATGCCTCTTCTTTTGGTGTTTTGTGCAAGTACTTACAATCTACGTATCGTCGCACGTCAACTTACATGGTCGTCAGTCAGGTCGTTTTGCAAACGAAATATACGCAGCAATAGTTTTTTTGGTCCTCGGCCGACACCTTAGTTGAATATCATCTCACGTGGATGTCGATGGTTAAATGAGCCCCAGCAATCAATCGAGGCAGTCGCGAGAGATACGAAGTCACTTTAATACATCGTCGATACATGCTCCCCGAGCAGGCGCCTGTCCCCGACGGCACCTTCGACACATGCTCGTATAACAGTGCGTTTCGGAACGTTGTTAGCGCCTCCATTTTTGGCAATATATCGGACATCGAACTGAGGGTTGTTGTGCCGAGGGGTGCCGAACTACCAAGTCAAAAAAAAATAGGTTGGAAAAAGTCCGGATCGCTACAACGTTCCGAAACGCACTGGAAGTTGTGGTGATCAGCAAGTGAACAGTAGCGGCAGTTGGCTCGATGACGCTGCTGGGATCTAACTCTAACTCTGGACAAAAAAGCAATAAATATTGAGACCCGTAGGTCTACCACTCCGGGAAAGCGTGTCATCCTTGTGCAGGGGCCATGCTAATCTTCTCTGTATCGTTCCAATTTTACGTATGTCACCCCGAAGGGGAC